>CAJQZJ010032188.1:24414335-24489413 GCA_907164525.1 Lophiomys imhausi | reverse complement strand
TGTGTGTGTGTGTGTGTGTGTGTGTGTGTGTGTGTGTGTGTGTGTGTTTCTCATGCTTTTTCTTTGCTTTTTTGTTGTTGTTTTGGTTTTTGGGTTTTTTGGGTTTTTTTTAGAGTTGGGGAACTGGTCTGTTTGCTTTCTTTCATTCTTGTTTGTGTTTTATTGGCCTTTATGCTTTCTTAAGAGAGAGGGAAAGCATGGATTTGGATTGGTGGAGTCATGGGGAGAGGAGGTAAGGGAAGGGAAACCATGACCAGAATATTCTGTATGAATATTTTTCAATAAAAATGAATATAGGCAAAGGACTGGAGAGATGGCTCAGTGGTCATTGGGAATGTACGTTAAGCCATATAACCCTCATAACTGTGGCCTAATTACCTCTGTTGTACTGTATTGTATTTATTATTATAAGAGAAAGAGCCATTTGTTGGACTGAAAGGGGAAACTGTAGGGGGAAATAAGATATACCTTAAACTTAAAAGAAAAAAAAAGGGAAGAGGATGGGGGATGAGGGTGGGAGGGTGGGACTGGAGGGGGAATAGGGAGGGGACTGCGATTGAGATGTAACTTGAAGAAATAAAAAATAAAGGAAAAAAATAAAAAAGTATTAATTATAAAATAGAAAAGGATAAAAAAGTGAGAAAATAATGTAACTCCATGGTTGAGCATTTTCAATAAAGGGAAAATGAAATGTAAGAAAACTGATATACTTGACCTGGAAGATAATAAAAAGTCTCTAAACAACAACAAAAAAGAAAGAAAGAGAAAGAATGCCTGCTATTCTTGCAGAGGAGCCAGATTCTAGTACTCTTGTTAGATAGATCACCACCACCTGTAGTTCATGCTGTAGATTATTTGTCATTGTCTAGACTACACAGGCACTTGCACTTATATGTGCATAAACACAGGTACACACACATGCATGCACAGTCACAGATACACAATTAAAATAAAATTAATAATGAAATTAGTATAGCTAAATAAATTACATTAATTCTGGCTTCAGGTTAGTCCTTTGGAATATTCTTCTCATTAAGAAAACCTTGCCTATTCCATGATTACAATAAAAATTGAAGTGGTTGAAATTTTAATAGCAAAGTCAAATAATAAGAACCTATATTCAATTATTAAGTATTTCTTGATCTTTCCTAGACAACAAAGTAATCCAGTATTTCTAGGATGTTATATTACAGATGTTTCCACTATAAAAGGGATAAACCATGCTACCATTAGTTATCTACCAATGAATAAATGACAAATGAAAGGATTGCTGTAATAAAATGTAAATGATGTGATAAACTTTGTGAGGTCCTTTACAATAGGATGAAGGTGATTGTGACAATGTCATAATGTAGTTCTTAGGCCTGTGAAGTTATTTTGCATGAAAAATTTCAAGAGATTTTTGGGGGCTTCTAAGGAAGTCACAGAGTGCTGCAAACAGATCCTATTGGGTAATTCTGGAAAAAATCAGGAGACAGAATACCAACAGAAATATAGAGAATGAAATGTAAACTCAAGATTTCAGATGGGAAGGAGATGTATATTGGAATGAAATTAGATATAGAATATATATGTCATACTTAAATAAAGAATGTGACTATGTTTTGTTCATATTCTAAAATTTTGGATGAGTCTGAATTCAGAAATAATGGACTAATATAATTGGAGGAGAAAAAGTATAAGACACTATAGATTCCAGACTGTGGTTTAGTTATCGCTGGATGACTTCAGAATCAAAATGTGGAGCGGAATGATATAAAGAAAATGTATAGTTTGGCAATCAGAGGAGTCTGAGTGTTTACTTTGCAGAAAAGTCCATGTATAGTCCATGTACTATGACCATTAAAAAAAAAATCTGTCACTTTTCACTGAGACAATAGGAAAGGATCTTTGACAGCAAGATCGCACCCATTGAAGGTTCCAAGGTGGAAGCCTGAAAATTCCTGAAAGACATATTTTTTTTTCTACAGAGAATTCATGACTCCACAATACCTAACTGAACCATAAGCCTCTCAAAGGCTGCTATACTATGCCATAGTCAAAATAGGTCTGGCTGTGCCTTAAATTGACAGAGACTCTTGGATCAATTCTCATAGGCTGAAATTATAATCATGCCGAATACAAAATTGATAAACTCATTGAGCATTTCACAAAGGTTCTACAAAATAAGTGAAGAAAACAAGCACTGTGCAATAGCTATAATGTGTGGAGCTCTTGCATGAGCTAGAGATGATGGCTGTGAGTCAAGGTCTAAGTATAGTGGGTACTACAAGATTAATATAAATGTAGAAACGCAAAATGTCTGCTATAAAAAGCAATGAACGATGGAGGGAGCAGAATGCAACAAATGGCACTGGGGTCTTCATATGACTTCCATGGCACACATACACACAGATTTATGTATATGTACACACACATAAATAAAATGCAAAAAATATTTAAAAGGTAAGATGTTGATATACTCTGACACACACACACACATATATATATATATAATGTGTGTGATTATGTGTGCATATGTGTTTGTATGTGTGTGTGTGTGAGAGAGAGAGACAGAGAGAGAGATGGAATGTCTTAATATATAAGCACATTTTACTTCATTTTTCCTAAGATGTCTTTTCAAGTAAACTCACATTTTTATTAAGGAACAGATTCTCTCATAAATTCAAAAATTAGAAATTCCAGTCATATGATTTCTTCTAGAGATTTAGATGGGCATTAAGTTCATTATCTGTAGTTCAAAATTATGTTGCCATAGCTACACACTAGATAGTAACCAAAACAGGGGTGAGGGGGTGGCATGGGAACCTGGCTTCAGGAAACATAGATTAAGCCATAGTTGGTAAGTTAGGCTACCAGACCACACTGACTGGAGTGGATTGCCAATGCATTATTTAATTACTGGACTTCACCGCTGGAAACTAACTTTTTGAAGACATTTTTATATCTACATACAGGCAATTTGTGGCCTCTTTCCATACTGTAGTTCTTCACTATATCTTGGCTCTAGGCCCAGAAGTGGAATTCATAAATTTAACATTCATAGACCCATCTAATGCTAAAATTGGAAGGAGCTTTAGAGGTCAGTCAGACTAATCTTTGTATTACATATAATTTAAATATTTATTGACTAATTGTAAGGTGGTATGCCAGAAATGACTCTCTTACCCCCTTTCTGAAATATGACATATAATTATATTCTAATTAAAAAAACAATAGAAATACACAGAAAAGTAAGTTTGATGGAGAGGTAGTTGATGTTTTAAAACTGGCTTAAATTTGAACTACATGTGATTTAAATGTTCTATGCCTTAGTTATATGTTAAGATTTATCTTAACTTGCATTTATTTATTTGTGTGTGTGTGTGTATGCAGGCACCGAGGAGGCTAAAAGAGGGGTTGGATCACTTGGAACTGGGGTTACAGGTAGATAAGCCATTCAAACTGGGTGCCATGGTCTGTTTTCTCTGCAAGATCAACAAGGGTTCTTAACTGCTTATCCATCTCTTCAGCCCCAATTGTTTTTATAGTTTAGAAACAAAACAGAGTGATGATAATACTCAAATCAGAGAGGACATCGAAATTTCAAACATGTGCAATTTTAAGATTAATCTTCAATGAATGTCAGATGTGACTGTTCAGAGTTACTCAATAGGTCCTGTTTCCAGGCTATTGGTATCCAGTGTCCCTTTTTAAACCATCTTACAATGCAAAGTAGGAACTTAGAAATCTGTTCTTTCTTTGGTTTATTGTTTACTAAACTCTAATGAGTTTTGTTTAGTTGGTTTGGCTTGCTGATTGATACATTAAATAGTAAAACAACCCTCAGTGACTCCCAAAATGTGGTATCTTTTACCTTAACATGACTCAGAAGCATCTTGGTCAAGCCATTATGCTGTAAGTTATGTGATATTTCAATGTTATAACATGAGAAAAATTGTGTAAATCATGAGTTATACCCTAAAAGTAAACAAGTTTATTATTACTTGCAGGATTTTATAAACAAAACTAGACTTGAATGAATTTCATTGTTAATGAAACAAAAAAAAAACATTATGGTCAGAGACATCAAGAATTAATTCATGAATCTGTTGACTTTATAGCACAGTGCTTGATATATTACAAGTTCTACATAAAATTCATCAATTCATCAGTTTTGCTACTTATTAAAAATCAAATAAGAAACACTTGCCAGCTGAATATTAGTGGGATAAATGCAGGCATGTTTTGTCCACTGGAAGAGAATTGATAAAAGCATGACACATTTCTATTATTATCTATGTGTAAATACTATAACAGCAAAACCTTCACGAAACCAAACATGCCCATTTTTTTACAGAAATGTTTTCTGTTACAAATATGTAGATTTTAGTTTCCTAATGGTTTACTCTTGTTCACTGAGAATTTGTCTCCAATCTCTACCACTTCTACATCGAATAATTTTGCAGTGGAAATATTAATATAAAAAAGACAAGAACCTAGCAACAAATGTGTGGAACATGTCTCTTCCATGGAATGAATGCTCAGGCCCTAAAAGGACATCATATGGACATTGTTATCACTTTATCTCCATCTTGCCTTCACTATGGGGTTGAGGTAACATAAGTAAAATGATGAAAAAATATAAGAGCCAGAGGATTGGGAATGCTGTGGAGTGCGTGGACACAATATGTTCATTGTTCTCATGCACTCACAGCAGCTGTAGTTCCCTATAGAAGACAAATATAACAACAATCCAGCTAATATTCCAGAAAAAAATGGGGGAGATTAAATTCTGGCCCCAGCCCTGACTGAAGGAAGATCTGCTTGGGGAGAAAAGTCATTCTTTTTGGTGGTATTACTATGGAGTATTTTTATGCTTTTCTGAAGAGTCTGATACCTATACATATATAGGTAGCACTAATTGAAATTAATAGGTTTATCAGCAAAAATAAAATGAACCATAAATTTGAGAAGAATTACTGAGGGGAAAGGGAGTGTATATGTTCATATGCATTGTTTACATGTATGAAATTAACAAGAATAAAAAAATAATATAAAAAATACCCAACCTAACACTGAGAATATGGTTCTGAGGTAGAGTACTTATATTAGCATATTAATAGTTCAATTAAAAGCAAAGCAAACTCCCTTTCTGTCTCAAAAAACATTTTGAGTTTAGAACATTTAAGAGAAAATTGTGATCTTTATAATCATTTAGTTTACTCAGATTTTGAAGGGTTGTACTCTGATTATCAGTACTTGACCATTTATTTATCTTTGTACTGACTGTTGCCTACTATAAAAAGATTCTCCTCTGACAAATAGAGAATATCTAAGGTCTAAAAAATATTTAGAAGGGCATTTGACAACAAAACCATTGAGCAAAATAAACATATCAGGTACTGACTTAGAATCTATGACCACCACCATCCCAAAGTGATAGGCTTTTGACCAGGTTAAATACTAGCAAGGAATTCCTTCCTATGGAGCAAGTCTCAAATTCAATCAAAAAAAAGCAGTTGGTTTCTTCCATAACAGTTGTGTCAGTCCTGTCACACAGTACACATTTTACCTAGGAGGTCACCATTGTGACATGCAAGGTTGAGAGCTGAATAGGACCAATGATGTCCTTCCCTTTTCTGTACTATGTAAGCTAAAACTAAGCAATTTTATGATGAATTACTTTAAGAGTCAGGTTGTGCCTTTATTTTCAGTAATTGAACTTATGGTGGTGATGTTTTCATACATGTTTCATTTAACACTTGACTGAAACTTCATACTTCTATATGTTAGTATAATCTGCATATATCTATATATCTTTTTAATCCCATCATAATTTATATGATGAAAATCAAAATAAGACACGTCTGTGCTGTGTTTATAAATTGGATTAACCAATTTTCGCTTTCTTATATTTACATTTAGTATTATAATTAACAAAATGTAAATATCATGAAACACATAGAACTAAATTATAATAATAAACTAATGTACATGCACAAGCAATAAATTTTTTTTCTCATAGGACCACTAAGATTATAGGAAAATAAGATAATACACATTTCAGTTTTTTTAAATAAAAGAAAATGGAGTTATCTCTATTTCTTTATTTCTAATATTGATGTACTAGTGTACTTTACTTTCATGAGTCTGTTTTACAAAACTATTAGAGATTTCAATAATTATGCCACTTCATGTTGTCTGTAGGCACAATCTTCTATCTATAATTTTTCTTCTTAGGTTAAATTTTCTTGATGTTTAACATTTGAATTCTATTCTGAGTAGTCAATATATGCCTTTTTAGAAGCATAGGAAAATTATATTTACATTTTTCAGAATTTATTTGCTATATTTATGTGGTAGTGCTGGGAACTGAGCACAACACTTTGCACAATATATCCAAATGTTCTACCACTGAATTACACCCTTAGCCCTGAGAAATTTTTCAGGCTTTTTTATATTTTACCCTTAAATTTTTCATGAACAGAGTCTTGGACACTGTTGTCAATATTGAGCCTTGTGATTTTTCATGTTAGAAAAGCTTAATAACATGAACACACATTCAAGTCGTACTTTCAAGATTATTAGGAATTTCATGCAGTACTTTTTTGAGTTATGGAAAAATATAATAATTGTAATAGATACTGTAATTTTCAGTAATATAAAGATATCCACAGTACATTTATGTTACCAATTTTTAAATTTTTATTTATTTGTGTGTGCGTGTGCATGTGCCTGAATTTGTGTAAGTTTAACACATGTGTGCATGTGACCACACAGGCAAGGAGAGGGCATTAGATCCCAAAGAACTGAAGATACAGGTGGTTGTGATATGCCCAATATGTGTGCTTTGAACTGAACACAGGTCCTCTGTAAAAGCAATAAGTGCTTAACCACTGCACCATATTAACAGCCCTTGAAGACTCCCCCATTTCCATGGAAAACCCTGTATTTATTTTATTCAACAAAGATGAATAAGCTACATGAAAAAGGTTTTGAAGTCCCAAAAGACTTTGAGTTTGTTTTGAGGATGCATTAGTTGATACAGCATGTCCGTATTGCTTAGCCAGCCTTATCAGCGGACCACTGCAATACATTCCAATGTTTGTTAGTCAATGGGAGCTTTGGAACATTTTATACTGCTTGTTCACCTGCTCATTAATTGCAATGCCTATGGCTTATAAATAACATGGATGGTCTGGAGGAACAGGCAAAAGAAAAAAAAAGTATGAATTGAAGGAAACAATGAAGAGGGTATATGAGATTATTTTGGCTTGATGTTTTGGAGAGATTGACCCTGCCACCTGCTGCTATGGGGTCTGATATGCTACAGCAATCTAAAAAGTGTCAGAGCAGAGGAACCTTATCTATCTCCATATCTATGTTCTCCTATGGGTTTCATTATGTAGTCGTGGATGGCCTGGAACTCACTAGGTAGTTCATGCCAAAAAAAAAACTCTCTCTCACAAGTACTAATATATGCATCACCCCATCTTCATTTTCCTATATTATAAACCACCAATGTAGCTTGAATCAGGCAACGCTTAAGTTGACTTGGATCTCACTGTAGTAAAACCCTCACACAATACACTTTTTAAGGAAACATGCAAGGATACTATCAGTGGGATTGAATTTACTCATTGGGCTAAAGTATCTGTCAAGATGAAAGCAGTTTGAGATGGACTTAAAGAATCGTATCATATTGTCTGGCTCAGACTGTTTTGCTGAAGCTAAAGCATAATTACTTGAGCTTAGAAGTCTTTGGCACGAAGAAGCAGAATACTGTTTTTATATGGGCTGTCTTCCTGGTTTGGGAGAACCTAGGGTTCCTGTGTTCTGGTAGCTAGTAAAAGATATATCACAACTTAGGTTTATTTTTAGTATTATTATTATTTTATATACTCAAGGTTTTTTTCTGCCTTTCTGTGGACCATTGTCACAGTACAGAAAAATTTTTTATTAATCTGATTGCTTTTGTCTCTTCTAGTTTCACCAACATTTGGCAAAATATCATCTACCTCTGTTAGCACTTGATCGATATTGAATATACTGTTAATCAAATAGAGAGTGAGCATATATGGAAAGCTACCTGTAGGGAAATGGAAAAAAAATAATCCTGAACTGATTTCTTCCAAGAGAAATTTTTGATCTTGAAAGAAAGACTCCAGGTCAAAGTTCTTAACAATCTGTCTTTCTCCACCTCAACTCAATTATGCATAGTTTTCCTACAATTTTCAGTGTTATAACTCATAGGTTATCTGACCTAATGGAGAACTGTAAAAGAATAAAACCTTTGGGTCTCTTACTCTTGTAGGGAAAGCCATTTTGTCAGTATTAGAGTTTCTACTAGCATATTGTTAAAATGAGAGACATACAGTCCTGGTTGTGAGCATTAGGAGTTTGAAGGAAGTGTGAGTCTGCATACTTATTTGTACTTGTTGCTTTCTGGACCTAGAAGATTGTCTTTTCACAATCTGCAATCATCAGGGTTTCTGCTCCACAGTGACCGGCAATGTGTGGTTTGCTCTTTGAACTTTTATTACTGCCAAATGTATTTTGACATTCTCATTTTTTCTGTCTCTCTACACCCTCTGTCTCTCTCTCCTTATTTAAGCACTTAAAAATTTATACATTTGAGAACATGGCTGGAAAATACAGGACTCACCCTCTATCTCTCTACTATCTCAGTAAAAGTTTGGTCTGATTACATGAAATCATCCTAAAGCTACAAGGGGAATTAAGAGTTGGGTTTCTAAATTCTAGAGTCAAGAATCATCTCAATAATACCCATCTTTAAAACTGATATCTCAGATGAACAAACCAGATTAACAGGATATTTACCACCATTATTTTTGCGACAGGGTTTCATTATGTGTAACCCTAGATGGCCTGGAGCTCACTATGTAGTCCAGGCTGGACACAACTCTCTCTCCTGAGGGTTAAAATATGCATCACCCCATATTTATTTTGCTATTTCATAAATCATCAATTTAATAGTTTAAAGTAATGTATAAATATTATTTATTCAGTAAAATAATTGTAGGATAAATATTGCTTTATATAATATTTTAACCATTGGTTCATAGAAACATCTTGAGGTTCAAACATTTTTACCAGCTTTCTACTTCATGCAGAAGGACTGTACTATTGGCTCCTGTACCTTTACAAGCTGAAATTACATATTATATGGTATGACACGGAAACAGGCTTAATTGTCGATGTTTTGGGATTAAGTGATCTCTTTTAGACTACCAAAATTTGAGTAACTCAGAAAGTTGAATATTGTTTATAGCACATAATATAAAAAGTATATCTCTCACTTTGTTTTAGTTATGGAAAAACTACTAGTGTAATTATTACTCTACACAAAGAAGCTTCTCATTCTGAAGGAAAATTCAATTGTTCTTATACATAGATCAATTATAATATTTTATTTCTCTTACATTTTGGAGCTTCATCTTTAATGAAATTGGAATGCTTGCATTGAAAACCTTGTCAATTTTTTAATATGTTAACTTTGTTTCAAAACCAATTAATGTTTTTATTAAAGTGATTTCAGCTAATTATACAGCAAGCATGCTATCCATATAAAAAGGCATTATACCTCAGATATTAGCAGTCATTAATTACTTTGTACTCACTCGCTGTCCAGTTTATTTAATTTACATGCCTATTTGACTCACTAATATACGTGACATACTGGAGATGAGGGTTTTTTTTTTTTACATAAAATCAAAGTTGTAGTCAGTTGAACTAAAGAATGCTTTAATATCTGAAAGACATGTTTATTCAAAATACTGGATATATATCATTAAGAGAAAAATTATTCCATACTTTGAATTTCTTAGGAATATAATTTCAGATATGAAACCCTGAATATAATAATGCATTCTATGAGTACATTCATACATGATGAAATATTTTACATTTATATTTTTGTCTCTAATATACATTTGTTGGCATATGTATATGTATTATATATATCTGTGTCATATTGCTGGGCAATTTACATATCCAAACAAATATATGCAAAAAATAAAAATAGTATTTAGGATCATTCATGTAGAAGAAAGAGAAAATTTTAGAATGAAAAGTTCTAAATTGTATTACTATTTCACTTCAACTGACCATTTCCCAAAGAAAATTGTGCCAGTTATGTAATATTTTCTTAATTAAAAGTTAAATGATAATAGTTACATATATACAAGAAATAATAAACTAAATATAATGTATTAATGTCTTTGAATATTTGCATATGTAGCAGATATGCAGCTTGTTCTTCAAGTTGGTCCCCTAACAGTTGGAGCAAGGGGCTGTCTCTGACTCTGTTGCCTGCCTTTGGATCACTTTCCCATAGCTCGGCTGTCTTGTAGGGCCGCAGTGAGAGAGGATGTGTTCAGTGTTGCTGCCACTTGCTACGCCAGGGTGGGTTGGTTCCCTTGGGGGGCCTCCCCTTCTCTGAGAAGCACAGGGGAAAGTGGGAGGAGGAGGACATATGGATGGGGTTAGGAGGAGAGGATGGAAAAGGGCTATGATCAGGCTGTAAAGTGAATAAATTAATAAACAAATAAATGAAGAAATTATATAATACAATGAGAAAGTAATAAGCTATAATGTATAAATGTCTTTGAATAATTACATATTAAAATACCTATGACAGATAAATTTCCACACTATTATGAAGACTTGATTTTGCATTATCTAAACTGACTTGGTCATACACATATCAATCCAAAGGAGTCATTTCAATAGTCATTAATTGTCTAATACCACTCTGCTATATTAACATAATTCCTCACTACATAATCATATCCTAAATCTTATTCTTGTTACCAAAGATAAGTATAGCTATCACCCTTCATGAAACAAACTTCTCCTTTCTTTTTTTTTTTTTTTTTTTAGGAAATACATGAAGTTGATCCCCATAAAAAAAAATAAAATAAAAACTTCTCCTTTCAACAAATGAATACCATCAGAGAAAAACACAACTGGACATAATGTGTAGATTAACAAATTATGGTGAGCCAATCCCAACCAAATTTATCTACATCCCAGATCCTGTATCTATAGCTAAGAAAACATAATGCAAGAGAGGATAGAAAGATTACAAGGATCAGAATACCAAAAGTCTACTGTGAAACAGTCCCTCTTAGATATTGGTGCATGAATTAGAGGGGAAAAGTGGTAAATAACAGACATGTTAATGAGTGTGGATGTCTTACCTGAAGGCATGCATGTATAACAAGTGCATAGTTGTATCTGTGGTGGTCAGAAGAGGTTATTAGATCACCTGAAACTGGAGTTAAGATTCATTTCAAACTACCAGGTGGGTTCTGGAAACTAATCTGCTGTGCTCTGAAAAGGAAATAAAAGATTTTAACCCACTAATTCATCTCTTTACACCACCCTGATCATTACCTCTTTTCAATTTATGTTCCATGAACACTGATGCCTAATATATTCTGGACATTTTTTTAGCTATGGAGAATATTTCATAAACATATCCTCCTCACTGATGTAAAACTTATTTCTATTTTGAAAAACCATCCCCCAAAATTATCCTTCAGTTTGTTAACTATATTCTCTCTTTCTTCTTTTTCTTCCCTAATTATTAATCCAGAACATTTTCCTTGCAAAGATCAAAGCAGAATTCTCTACTTTGTAAGTAAAGCAAACGTTTGGAGATAATAATGGAATCAATGCCATAACCCCAAAGCCATGTAAACAGAAAATCCCTCTTTAGTAATAACATGTGCTTAAGGAAAATCAATAAATAATAAAAATCTGTCCTGTGATGGTGCACACTATTCTACTCCCTGTTGTGTTGGTTACTGTAGTTTTGAATTTGGTTTGTGAATCATGAGTCCAAACCTCCAAAATAAACACCTGCTTCATTCAATCAAGCAAATGCCGAGATCAGAATTCCTGTAACCCGACACCACCTGTCACTTGGCCTGTCAAACATACAATTATTTGAAGAACCTGGCTACCAGCTGATGATACAGTACTAAAACCAAATACGGATATTCTAATTTGTGAACAACTAACTGAAAACATTGCTAACAGCATCTTCCAAAAGCAAGACCTTATTTACAGCAGGAAACTCACCACTTCTGTGGAAAAGCTTAGGGTAATAAGAAGGTTTTCATTTATCTTCACTTACATGATTCTTTAATTATATTGGTCAATTTATGTGGGTTTGGTACACTTACAGATTTCACAGATGCCAATACCATATTTGATAACTGTATGCATTTACACACATACATATGAATTTAATGTACCAACTAATAACCCAAATAGAAACAAAAACAAATAGAAACAAAAAGTAAATAGAAAAGCTAGACATAAGAAATATCTGCATATCAAACATCCAAGCTAAGTACTGGGTTCAGCTTCCACAAACAGCTCAAACTTATTATAATCACACAAAAATGAGAAATAATGATTTGCATCAACTCATCTTAGTTATGAATTTATGAAAGATAAACCAGGCCAATGTCCCTGAATATTTTATTTTGGTCAAGGAGAGTGCTACTTGAGATAATATTGTTCTTGGGATAGAGACCTCATGTTTTTATGCCAGAATCTTCTCCAGACACTGGAACTACCACAGTTACACAGGACTTGAAGTTCTTTTCATGCAGATCTTTACTTGCTTGGTTAGAGTTATCCCCAGGTATCTTATATTATTTATTTCCTTAATTTCTTTCACAGCCCATTTTGTGTAAAGAAGGATACTGATTTTTTTTATAATTAATTTTGTATTCAGTCACATTGCTGAAGGTGTTTGTCAGCTGTAGGAGTTCTCTGGTAGAATTTTTGTGTCACTTCTTGAGTCAATTACTTTTGTTGTAGTTTCAGTATGAAATGTCCCCAGAGTCTCATATGTTAGAACACTTAGCTTCCAGGCATGCAATTTGGGAAAAATATAGAATGTTTAAGAGATAAAGTCCTTTTTGAGGAAGTAGGTTACTAGGGAAGTGGGGTTGAGAATATGGGAAGAGTAATCACAGGAGTTATGTAAGCACAAGAGTTAAGTTTACAGAAGGTTTTGTTCAGATGATTGAGAGCAGAATTAATAATGAATGCTCAGGTGAATTTACTTACATTTTTTCAACATTTATTTATTTCTTCAAGTTACAGCTCAATAACACTCCCATCCCTCCAATACCTCCCGGTCCCACCCTCCTATCTGCTTCCTCATGTCCCTCCTATCCACTTCCTCATGTCCCTCCTATCTGCTTTTTTTTTTAAATATAAAGTGTATCTTTTCCCCCCAAAAGCTCCCCCTTTTAGTCAAATAAAAGGCTCCTTTTCTTGTAAAGATAAATACAATACAAAACAATAAGAACAATTAG
Source organism: Lophiomys imhausi (assembly GCA_907164525.1). Classification (NCBI taxonomy): domain Eukaryota; kingdom Metazoa; phylum Chordata; class Mammalia; order Rodentia; family Muridae; genus Lophiomys; species Lophiomys imhausi. Next base: position 24,476,070 of record CAJQZJ010032188.1, on the reverse strand, counting down.
ACCACAATTATGAAATTTATAAAGAAGTATAACATACATTTCAAAGGTCCAGTCTATACGTATTTGGCAACTGATAATAATGTTCTATTACCTATCTATCTTGATGAGTTTAAAGTTCTATACCTAACTCTGTTTCCATCCTAACTTGCATTACCAACTTAAAAACATCTTCTAAGACCTAGAACATCTTTTTTAAATTCCAAAACAATTTAAATCTTTACTGTGAGACTATAATTGCCTAGTTTTAAACCACATCAGAGACCTGAGAAGCATAAATATACCTGAATAAACAGGAAATGCAGAGCAAGCAGCTTCCAAAACTAAGAAATGACAGACAACTGGCTGCCTGGACAGTCCCCAATTTCTCTCAATACATTGGAGCATCTATCTTCAGCCTCTTGGCCCAGTATCTCTTATCTCTGACTGACATTAATTGTAAAACAGGAATTATGAAGGACTTGGCTACCCTGTCTTGGCAGAGGTAGGCTGTTGACTTATCTGCTTTCAAGTTGTGTACTTTTTGGATAGTGCTCTGTCTACAGTTGAAGGAAGGGATTTTTCTTGTCCAGTGACAAGCTTGTCACTAATGCAGCCATCTCCAAATAGAGATTCTTCGATGCTCATCATCTACTTGGAATAGAATGGGGGGGGGGTGTTGTCAGGAGCTGACATGTCTCAATATCAAAAAATCTTAAGAAAACATCTTTAAATGCCATATTCTACAGATCTCTTAAGGCTTTTGAAGACCACCTATCTATCTCTGCATATTTGAATAAGCAAATGTTTTTATGTTGTTTTGTTTTGCCTTTTCAAATGTGGCATACCATGTTATCCAATGTTTCCACTATTAAAATTTACAAAGAAACATTCTTTCTAGAGAGAGATCAAAATGTGAAAGAACACATTGTGTTTTAAATCCATCTTTAGAAAAAGAAAACCTGGCTGTTGCATTTCAAAACACACACATATATATATATATATATATATATATGCTAATACAATGAACACAGGAACACATGATACAGGTCTCTATAGCATTGTTTTGAATATATTCCAGTAGTAATCCTTTAGCTAAAGGAACATTTAGATATAAACCTCAAAGCTATAATTTAGAGTTCAACATGTCCATTTCCAGTTTTGAATCCAAATTTTATTTTGGGCCATACTAGATGTCTGTAACATGGTTTTGTAATATTAAGCTAGTCTTTGTATTTTCAAATTAGTCTGATCTCTATAAGGTAGAAATATGTACATTGTATATATGTGTATCAATATATATATATATATAAAATGAATGAGTTTGTGAATATAATGTGTATATATGAATGTATGTATATATGTATATAGTGTATGATTATTTATTACATAATAGATATACAAATATTATACAAGTGAAAGTATATGTAACTTTTTCTTTCTCTTGGACTGAAGTACTTCTTTTTCCTAGATGCAATAATATAGAATTAAAAGTCACTCTTCTTTTGTTTTTAAGGACATAATTACAATTACTGAAACTTTTCACTTTATAGAATACATCTAATTCAACATTTTACAACTCTACAAATAAACACACTAGCTAATATTGACATTATAATTAGGTATTTTATTTGTGTGTGTGTGTGTGTGTTTGTGTGTGTGTGTGTGTATGTATGTATTACTACAGACATTTGAGTGCAGGTGTTTCTGAATACTAGAGTCATCCAACTCCTTGGAGCTATAGTTTCAAGTGGTTTTTAACCTGCCCATCCTGTGTGATTGGAACCTAAGTCTCATTCTTTTTAAGAGCTGTGCACTCTCTTAACCACTGAGCTGTCTCTCCAATCCCTAATGTTGATGACTTTTGCATTAGAGAAAGACAAATACAGATAATTCCAATTTCAATTCTTTAAAATCTCTAAGTGTGAAGTCCCACATATTTAGTTCTTAAAACATTATCATTTCCTGATTGCAAGCATTTTCAAGAGCCTTATGTCATCACACTGTTAAACAGCATTTTCCCTGTTATTGTCTAAGGATAAAGAAAGGTATATTTGAGAATTAAGTATAATCCTACTAAACAACCTTCCCATTTTACTTAATCCCACATTCCCAGACCTTTGACTCATTTTTTTTCTTTATTCCTATTTCCGTCAATATAAATTTTCTGAACTCCTAGGGTCTGTATTCCTGCAAGTTTGAAGTCATTACTATAAAAAAAATAGGGATAAAGAGGTTTAAACTTCTAAGATTTTAAAATTTAATAACATTTTTAATTTTTCAAGGCTTTTAAAATTTATGTATCTGAGTGTATGGTGTGAAGCAGAGTATACTTTGCAGATCTTTCAAGTAGAGCCTCTAAATGTCATAGCAAGATGAGTTCCAAATCTTTGAAGTCTTTATTAGGATTTTTGGCTTCCTGTTCTTTGAAAATTGCTAAAAACAGAGCTTGAGAAATCTATCATTTTGTTCATTTTATTTTGTGTTTAAAATATACTTGGATGTTTTATTAGATATTTATAAATTGTATTGGTTTTTTATATGTAAACTGACAATTTAGTAAGACTAAAGTATCCTTTGTTTCCTATAATCTTATTTAATTTGAATTCTATTTGTAAAATTTTGAAAGATACTTTAATTTTTAACATATATGTGTTTAAATTTATTTTTGTATTTAACTTTCAACCAATTATTTTATTATATATATGCTTAAATTTATTTTGTTCATTTATTTATTTAAAGTTTTGTTATGCAGTGGATTGACCCAAGGCCTGGGGCATGTTAACTAAGTCTCCTACTACAGTGCCATGTTTCCATTTATTTATTTATTTATTTATTTATTTGTTTATTTGTTTATTATTTGTTTATTTATTCATTGCTATTACTTAAAGGTATTAAAAGTCAGTTTTAATAATCTCAGACTTTGTTCATTTTTATTTATATACCATTGAAAAGTTTGGTTTCCATGTGGCACTGTGCAGTTACTTTTCAATTTTTCCACCTTTTCCTGTTTCTTGCCTTAACTGAGTACTATATTTAGAGAATACCAATCACCTCTTTTAGAGCTTTCAAAAATTATTCATATTAGTTTTTACAGAATTCTATTCACATTTTTATTTTCATGGTGTTCTTTGAAATAGTATTGTAGCTTTTCATATTCCGTGTATGGTTTTATTTGCAACACATTCATGAGAGTATATTTACTACTTACAATATACTTATAATTAAATGCTTCGTTTTCCTGTTTCTTTCAGTTTTAACACTCATTACACTTATAGCTAGAAACTGGAAACCACCCAGATGTCCCTCAACCGAAGAATGGATTAAAAAACTGGTACATCTACGCAATGGAATATTACTCAGCTATCAGAAACAATAAAATTATGCAATTTGCAGCCAAATGGATGGAACTAGAGAAGCTCATCCTGAGTGAACTAACCCAGACTCAGAAGGATGCACGTGGCATCTATTCACTTGTAGTCGGATTTTAGCCATATATTACAGGATATCTATACTACAACCAATGCACCAAAGGGAACATGGACATAGACTTTTTTTTTTCCTGTCAATGAGACACTTTGCCCTTGTGGTGCTGCCTTGTAGCCCCCAGTGTATGGTGAGGCTCTTGGCCCTCATATGAGTGCTGAACTGGGGCAGGGGACTATTATGTATGGACACTCCACTCCAGAGGAGTGTGATGGAAGGGATAGTGAGTAGAGGGTGGGAGGGCGGGACTGGGAAGGGCAGACACAGGACACTATGATGGAGATGTAACCTGAAGTAAAAAAAAACAAAAAACAAAAAAACAGTCTACTGTATGTCTCTATATCAATCAGATTTCCCAACAGGAATAGAATTCATATACAGAATTTCATTAATGTAACTTTCACACTGAGGTATTATTAGTCCAACAATGGGTATCTCTTGACAAAAAAACCCAAGAACACAATAGTTGAGTCCACAATGTTGGATGCCTCATTTGGTGTTTAGTCTTTGTTAGAAAGCTAAAGAAGCAGCTCTGAATACCAGCAAAGGATTGCCTCACCAGCAGGAGAAATGATAGACTTGCCAGTGACTGTGAGGCAAGCAGCAGCAAAACAAAAGTCTCCTTCCACGTTAGAGATTTAAGATTGATCTGCTCATCTCAGTTGAGCCCGTTAAGATAAATCCCTCTTGGTATACCTAGTTGCTTGGATTTTACTTGATTTAAGCTATAATCAAGTTGACAACAAATGGAGTAATTTTTATTAGCCATCATAAGTCTACTGCTTGTCATCTTGATGAATAGCCACATCTCCTTATGTTATGCTTAATTTTCATATGATGGCAATAATAACAGTAATCAATAATTTTAAAGAAATGAACTACAGACTTGCCTATAGGCAAATTTTATGAGGACAATTTCTCAATTGGGAGTAGATTTTCTCAAATGATTCTAGTTTGTGTCAGAGTTAAAAAAAAACTAACCAAGATGCATGACTATATGGGCAGCACAAGTTAGACTTGAAAAAAAAGGGGGGATCACATAGAGAATTAATTTTCTCTATTGAGACTATAACAAATCCAAAGTAAGCTGCAAAGATGAAGCTGAAGTTGTGAATTCTGGCCACTGTAAGTCATATGCTTGAGAGTGAAGCTATAGAAATGAGTCCATCTGTATAGGTTACAATATTATTTTGAATTATATATCTATATTATATTATATTGTATTGTATTATATTAGATAATATTTTATATTACTATATTATATTATATATTGACCAAAGCAATGTTTTTAATGCACACTCAAATCTTGACATCAGATGTTTTTCAAACCTTCTTTAGAAAAGTATATTCAAAGACTATAGGTACAGATAAAGGAATAATCCAATGGGTATATATCAGGTTCAGACAGATGAATGGAAAGACATTCAAATTTGAATTAAACAGACAGCATCAGAAAGGAGACTAGGATGAGCTGAAAGCCCAGAGATATTTCCTTTTGGTTTGTTTGTTTTGTTTTGTTTTGTTTATTCCTTTGAGAACACATGGGTGGTCAGAATTTAGGTCAGGGGAGGCCTTCTGCAACATGATACTAGGTATCCACTTCTTTGTGGGGGTATAGTTGAAGGACTTATGTAATGTATTTGTTTGGAGTGCCTGGTATACCTTGGGCCGTGTCATCTACATGATATGATTTTAATAAATCTATGTCTCCAATTAGTCTCAGTTCATTCTGACAAATTACAGAATGACACCCTTTTTACTCCCTAGAATAAGACATTTTCAGTCTTTGTCTAGGACAGATGGTGCTTTTTCTATACTCACCCAGGGGCACAATCATCCTCAATTCTCTAAACATAGTCAAAGTTTGTGTTTAAGTGGACTCTTTCTAGGCAGAGACCAGTTTAAACAAAACCATTGTTTTGCATTATAGAGAAACCTAAAGTTTAACCTGATCACCACACTTGACACATTAACAGGAATATTCACAATGAGTGGTTAAATATAGTTTTCCTTCTGCAGGAGACTGGAACCCAAGTTTTGATGGTATGTTGTCAGTAATAATAAGAGTATGTTTAGGACATTATGATAGTCTTTGAATATACTTTTCTAAAGAAGGTTTGAAAAACATCTGATGTCAAGATTTGAGTGTGCGTTAAAAACATTGCTTTGGTCAATATATAATATAATATAGTAATATAAAATATTATCTAATATAATACAATACAATATAATATAATATAGATATATAATTCAAAATAATATTGATATTTTTCAACATTCTTGATAACAAAAGAAAATAAAAAATAAAATTGATAAGCCATTTTTCATCACATCTAGTTTTCCCCTGTTCAAATGTACTCATCCAGTGATTAATTGACTGGAAGATTAGCTTTTCTGCATTATATGATTTAACTCATCTTAATTTTATTCACCAAGAAATGGCCAGCCATGAAAACCAACATACCATTAATATACAGACTGAGCAGGTTGTATTTATTTGTGTGTTTTCAAAGCTGACCATTTAGGATAATCAGTTAGTGTTAAGGGAGTAAGCAACTGAGTTACCTCTCTTAAGGATGTAAATCCCTTATGAAAAGATAGATATTGATAGGAAAAAAAGAGACAGCTATAACTGGAAAGAATTTTTTGAGGTATGTCAAAGGAAGGTGCCTGATAAAATGTTTAATTTTCATAAATTTATTATAAATTTTCATTCTTTAATGCTTTCATTTATCTTCTCTGCTATGTAATTTTTGGTTGAAAGGATGGTATCTGAATTTTATCTTTAGCCCTGGGAAGAGATGTACCATTCTGAGCTGCCAGAAAGTTAACACATCATGGTACGACAGAAGACTTCTGGTAAAGAACAAGCTCTGACCTTTTCCAACCCCAAATGCTAATTCAAATGGGCCTGTCAATCATCTGGACAGGAAATAATCCCTCAGGAAACCTAGCTGTCCTAGATAAACTTAACAAATAATATAAAATTTCTCTATATGAGCAGGTTAGTTCAATGGTCATTGAATGGTTCTTTGCCCATTATTGTCCATTAAAAATATTTTCAGACTATAGCCTCTGAATATTGTTGATGCCCACATTTCAAGAGAGTTTGCTTCAGAAATGGCTCTTTTGGTAATTGTGTATGAGTACCTCATGTTGTTCTATAATAAACTCTGTCTTTCAAGATTCTCAATCTCATCTAAATTTATTTACTACTGATCATGAGGGCCTGGAAGCCAATGGGAAGTCATAACAAAGTCTTGTTGAAATTTTCCAGGAACAGTCTGTCCATTAGGTGTACCTGAGGCTGTGATTTAGCATGTTTTACTGAACAAATAAAATAAAAAGAAACTGTTAATAAATTATATGTATCTCTCATAAGTATTTAATATTAGGTCAGGGATATCTATGTGAGCTATTATTCTATCTAGCATAATTATAATTCTATTATCATAATTTCATTGTCAGTTGTTGAAGTAAAACTTTTTTGTCAATATAGTAGGGCCATTGGTATCTTGGAGCAATAATAAAGTTTATCATTAGCTATGAAACTAGAATGAACAAAATACCACATTTATGGCTAGAACTCTGTTACTGCCCATGAGACTGTCAGTATTCCCTATTAAAAGACAGGGTGGAAGGTTAACAGCATCTCACATATGAATCTTTCCACTAGTCCTTCCTTCCTTTCATATGCATATGGTATTGAGAAGTTCCAGAACATATACAAGTTAGAAGACTATCAAAAATGAGGGATCTTTCTGAAACATATGTTTTTAATAAAACACAATTCTGTTCCCATATTTTTGGCATGTTGTTTGTATATCTTCTTGGGGAATAGCCATTTGTTCATGTCTTAACAGAAAAAATTATCACTAGATTTCATAATACATTAAGTAAAACTGATTTATTTTTTAATGAATAAGTCAGTGACATTGAGTAGGTTCAATAGCAAACATTAAATCCATTTCAACCTTAATTATCTACAGAAGGTTTTTAGATGCAATATCAAATAAAAAATCAATGATTAGGGAAGTAGAGATGTTCTAAAGGGAGTTGGAGGACGAGAATCATAATCAGAAATTTTTAGATGAAAAAGTTGTTTCTTTTTTTTGTTTTAGAATCTGTTTATTTTAGTATTAATTAAAATTTTTGTTTCATTTATTTATTTATTTGTTCATCTTTGTGTGTCTCTGTACACACAACACAGTGCATGTGTAGAGGTCAGAGGATAACCTGTGAAAGTCAGTTTTTGAATTAACATGCAAAACAGTGGGTTTCTTTATGACGCTGTCACACACCATATGTATCATCGCACTTTGCTCATATTTGTCAGCCTGTCACTCTTCCTTGTCCCCCTGCCTCTTCCTGATGGTCCCTTTTCCTCTTCTTTAATTATCTACTTTCATTTTCATATATATGAACCTAAGTTCCATACATGAGAGACAATATGCAATAGTTGTCTATCTCTTTTTCCTCCCATTATTCTTTCTTGATCTCCCTCCCCCTTCCTTTATTTATTTTTTTTATATAAGTACTTTTTTTTCTTCAAGTTACATCTCAGTCACAAACTCTTCCCTATTCCCCCTTCCTGTCCCACCCTTCCACCCTCTTTCCCCCCAACAGCTTCCCTTTTCAATCCAACAAATGGTTCTTTCTCTTACTTATAACAGTAAATTCTATACAAAACAGCAGAATTAAATATACCACATTTATGAGAGTTAAATGGCCCAGTATACCTTCCCAATGTCCAGTTCATACATATTTGGCCCCTGACTTTAACTTTCTACCTTCTAATCATCTCCATGAGTTTAAAGTTCTATAACTGACTTAGCTTTCATACTAACTTGCATCACTATTATAACCATCTTCTTAGATCTAGAATGCCCTCTTGATTCCTAAACAACTCAAAATTTAGCTATGAGACTCAAGCTGTCTATTCTTCAACCACCTCAGAGAGCTGAGAAGGATAAATATATCTGATTATATAGGAAGTGCAGGGCCTGCAGCTTCCAATACTAAGAAATGACAAACCAGTGACTACCTGGACAGTTCCCATTTTCTCTCCATACATTCCAGCATCAATCTTCAGCCTTTTGGTCCTGTTTCTCTGACAGACATTTATTGTAGAGCAGGGATTGTGGAGGACTAACCTACCCTGTCTTGGCAGAGCTAGTCCTTTTTGGACAGCAGTCTGTCTGCAGTTGAAGCAAGGAGTTAAATAAAATAGTACAAACATTTAAAAAATTAGTAAGAATCTCACTAACTTCAAAAAACTGAAACTTTAAATTACCCTGAAGGTAACATTAGACAATAATTAGAAGAAATGTTGTCAAAATGAACATATATTTCAGAATGAAGAGAAGATTTTAAGATTAATGTAGGTCATAATCTAGAGGTAAAATTATTGAGTATGGGTCAGCAAAGTGGCTTAAAACAGAGGTGCTTATAGAAGGTCTGATTAACCTAGTTCAATTCCTTGACAACATAATATGGTGAGAGAAAACCAAATTAAAATCATTGTCCTCTGACCTCCACACACCTGCCACATCATACATAAGTCTCCACACACACACACACACACACACACACACACACACAACATTAAAAACGAAAAATAAACAAATGTTGTTACTCATTAACTATTCATTTGATAATTGATTTAGCTAGTTTTTGAAGAAGGCATAGTATTTGAATACAAGAAAAAATGATTATATAATGAGTAAATAAAACAACTAATGAGTATAATAAGACAAGTCTGAACAGTTGTAGTTATTTGGATAATAAGAGAGAAAAGTGCAAATGAATGAGGCTTGTGAACCTATTTAACAACTGTTTTTAATATGTGATAGTTAATCTTCATTCTTAATTTGAAGGGATATAGAGTCACCATGGAGACTAACCACTGGGCTTATCCATAAGGGATATTCTACACTGCATAAATTAGGTAAATGTCCCACTCTAAATTTGTAGTAATATCCCATGGGGTAGGGTTTGAATGAATGAAAAAGAAGGGAATTGAAGATAGAATTCATCTTTATCTGTTTCCTGACTATGTCTGTATCATATTACTTTACTTTCCTTCACACTTGCCTTACCTGTCATGATGGACTGAAACCTTAAACTGTGCGATCAAATATACAATCCTTTCCTAAAATTGCTTTGTCACACTAATGAGAAATGAAAATACTTAATAAATTTTGCAGCAAGGTGCAGGACAACTGTTGTGATAAATGTGACCACTTGATTGGTAGGTCTTTGAAAGAGGCTTTCAGGAAGAGTATAGGAGAGTATAGATACTTATGTTACAAAAATCTTAGGAGTCTATAAGTGAAAGCTTAACAGGGCATTCTTGTGGAAGTTTGGAGCAGTATGTTAAGAGAAACATGAACGGTGGAGCATTGGTTTATGAGGGGTATGAAAGGAGAAAGGAAATGAGTTAGAAGTCATGCATGCCATATTCAGACACAGAATCTAGCAATATTCTGCCTGCACTCTGAAACGTTGAGTAATATCAAACGTAAAAGCAATTAACTAACAATATCCAAGCAGTGTTCCATCCAAACTGTGTCACAGTTACTGCTTATTCAGTGACAAAAAAGGGTAGATAATTTTTGGTTGATGCTTCAGTCCTGTACCCAGGGGCCTAGGGTAGTTGACTCTGTTGGTCTTCTTGTGAAGTTCTTGTCCTCTCAGGGTCCTCTATTCTTCCTCCAACTCTTCTTTTTTATGTTTATTTATTACTTCAATTTACAAGTCCATCACAGTCCCCTCCCTCCACCCCTCCCATCCTCTCCCCTTTCCCCCACCTATTCTACTCCTCTGGTGTGGGGTGCTGTACATATCAGACCCCTTCAACTCATCACCCATATGAGGGTTGAGAGCTTCCTCTTGCACTAAGGGTTTACATGTCAGCTCCAATGGGGCAAAGTGTCCCACTAACAAGTAACAAAGTCTATGTTCCTGTTCTTTTCAGTCTATTGGTTGTAGGATAGTTATCTTGTATTATATAGCTAAAATCCAGTTAAAAGTGAATAGATGCCATGTGCATATTTCTGGGTCTGGGTTAGTTCACTCAGAATGAGCTTTTCTAGTTCCATCCATTTGTGTGATTTCCTTGTTTCTGATGACTGAGTAGTAGTCCATTGTATAAATGTACCATAACATTTTTATCCATTTGTCAATTGTGGGACATCTGGGTTGTTTCGAGTTTTTAGCTATTACAAATAAAGCTCCTATGAGCATAGTTGAGTTGATGTCCTTGTGATTTGGTGAGGAATCATTTGGACATATACCCAAGAGTGGTATGGCTGGGTCTTGAGGTAGAGTTATTCCATGTTTTCTAAGATATCACCAGACTGATTTCCACAGGTGACAACTTCCTGAGAAGAACACAAATAGCTCAGACTCTAAGAACAATGATCAATAAATGGGACCTCACGAAACTGAAAAGCTTCTGGAAAGCAAAGCACACTGTCACTAGAACAAAACATCAGACTACAGATTAGAAAACCCCAAATCTGGCAGAGGGCTAATATCCAAAATTTATAAGAACTCAAGAAATTAAACACCAAGAAACCAAGTAACCCAATTTAAAAAATGGGGTAGAGTTAAATCAAGAATTCACAAAAGAGGAATCTCTAATGGCCAATAGACACTTGAAGAAATGCTCAACATCCTTAATTATCAGAGAAATGCAACTTAGGATGACTCTGAGATTCCATCTCATACCTGTTAGAATGGCTAAGATCAAAAACTCAAATAACAGCACATGCTGGCAGAGTTGTGGAGAAAGGGGAACACTCCTCTATTGCTGATGGGAGTGCAAACTTGTACAACCACTAGTTCATTTTTCTTAATCCATTTCTGATGTCTATTTTATTTCCCATCTGAGGGAGAATCAAGCAGCCTTCCTTTGATTCTCTTTGGAAATTAGTTTTTTTTGGGGGGGCCTGTGGATTGTAGGATGGTTCTCCTATACAATATGACTAATATTCACAACTTATATGTGAATACATACCATATGTATCTTTTTGGGTTGGTTCCCTCACTCAAGATGATCTTCTGTAGTTCCGTCCATAAAGAGTACAGACTTTTGAAGTAGGACCTAATGATTGATTCTTTGGATCTCCTCAGTGTCTGTTGTTATGTCCCACTTTTCATTTTTGATTTTGATAATTTGAATGCTATCTCTTTGACTTTTATTTAGTTTTGTTACAGGTTTGCCTATCCTGTTGATTTGATTCCTTGTATTGTTCTCTTTGTTTCTAAGTTATTGCTTTCAATCCTGAATTTGGAAATTGCAAATAGTTCTGCCTCAAGACCCAGCTATACCACTACTGGGTATATACCCAAAAGATGCTCCCCCCACACCACAAAGACATTTGCTCAACTATTTCTATAGCAACTTTACTCACAATAGCCAAAAATTGGGAACAACTCAGATGTCCCTCAACCAAAGAATGTGTAAAGAAAATGTGGTACACTTACACAATGGAATACTATTTAGCTATTAAAAGCAAGGACATCATGGAATTTGCAGGCAAATTGATAGGACTAGAAAAGATCATCCAAAGTGAGGTAACCTAGACCCAGAAAGACACACATGGGATGTACTCACTTATAAATGGATATTAGTCATATAGTACAGGATAACCATGGTACAATCCACAGACCAAAAGAAGCTAATAAGAAGGAGGGCACACGAGAGAATGATTGAATCTCACTTAGGAGGGGAAAGAAATAGACATCGGAAATGGATATAGAGAGGGAACTGGGTGAAAGAGTATGGGGGGAAACTGGGGTGGGAATCAGGTGTTAGGAGAGTGAGGTTCAGGGATAAGAGGGTTGGGAGAGAGAAGGGAAGTCAATGGAGGACATCTCTGTGACAAATTGGAGAACCTAGGATGGAGGAGGCTCCTGGGAGGATATTGTGGTGATTGTAGCTGAGACTTCTAGCAGCGGTGATACTGAGACTGAAGTGGCCACCTTCTGTAGCCATGAAAAACTTCCAGTGGAGTGAGGGGTACACTACCACACCCACAAATCCTTCTACCCCAAATTTGCCCAGCTTCCATGATATGCAAGGACAAAGATGGAGCAGAGATTGAGGGAATGGCCAACCAGTGACTCAATTAGTGACACACCATATGAGAAAGAACCAACAATTGACACTATTAATGATTCTCTGCTATACTTGCAGATGGGAGCCCAGCATAACTGTCATCTGAGAGGCTTTATCCAGCAACTGACAGAAACAGAAGCAGAGACCCATAACCAAATATTAGGTTAAGTTCCGGGAGTCTTGTGTAAGAGTTGGGAGAAGGATTGAGGGAGCTGGTGGGGTCAAGCACACAATACCTACATAGCCAACTAACCTGGCCCCATGGGGCTTCATAGAGACTGGACCATCAGCTAAAAGCATTCATGTAGTAGACCTAGGCCTCCTACACATATGTAGCTGATGGGTAGCTTAATCTTCATGGGTCACCTATCAAATGGATCAGCGGATGTCTCAGACTTGGACTTTGTTTGCTTCCTTTGGATCCCTTTCCCCTGGCTGGGCTGCCTTCTCTGGCCTCAGTGGAAGAGGATGCCCTTAGTCCTGTTGGGACTTGGTGTGCCCCGGTGGGTGGGTACAGGAGAATGTGAGGAGGGCCTCCCCTTCTCGCAAGAGAGGCAAGGAATTGGAGAAGAGGATGGGACGGTGAGACTGGAAGGTGAGGATGGAATGGGGCTGCTATAAGGATGTAAGTTAATAAATAAATAAATTAAAGGGGGAAAAAGGTGAATATATGAAGTGAAGGTGGCCAGAGGGAGAGGCCATGTGTATTCCAGGCAGTAGGCTGAATATGTGACACTACTTAATCTCTTTGGAGTCCGTATGACTCTCAAAATCTCCAGAGGCTGGAAATGGAATTGTTGGATTTGGACTTTACTGTGGTATATGTTTCAGTCTAATTTGTTCCACTCTTCTCTTGCCATGTCCCTGTTTTTTTTTTTTTTCCTATTGGAATAGAATAGTTTACCTCAGGATAGAGATTTTAAAGCTATTTTTGGAGTGTGTAGCATCTCACTCTAAATATATTACCTTGAGTCTCTGAGGAGATTTAGGACTTTTAAAATGTATTGGCACTATTAAACTCAATGTGATCTTGGAGAAGGATAGAATGCATTTTGCATTGAGAAAATTGTGAGTGTGTGCCAAAAAGTGGAAAAGTTTTTGAATAGAGATTATATGTTGAGGTATCAAGATCCCAATAATTAAGGTTTTCATGGTTAATCTTGTAAAATTGATGGGATTTAGTCTCACTGTTGAAACACACTTCCTACCTGTGAAGGACTTTCTAGGTTGGGTTAATGGTAGTGAAAAGCCTCATTTTACATGGGAATAGTATCGTTCCTTAGGTTGGGGTCCTCAACAAAACAGAAAGAAGAAAATGAATTGGGCAACAACATTCATTTCTCTCTGATTCCTAACCATGGACACACTATGACCAGCTGTTTTCTGCTTTTGCTGTAATGTCTTCCTGAATGCAATGAACTCTATCCTCAAACTCAGAGTTAAACTAATTTCCTCTCTAAGTGTCCTGTATGAAGTACTTTGTTATAGGAATGAAAAATTTACTAATGCAATGCAATGTATGTTATCAAAAGTATTAAAGGTTGTGTTGAATTTATTTAGTAAAGCCTGGATCTGAAATAGGTTTGGCAGCAGAATGGAAAATTAAGAAACATTAAGGAACATGGAAAAATAAAGAAGACTCTGAATCTAGGGTCTTCTTACATTTCCTGCTGTCTCATTGTCTGAAATCTACAAGACTGGTAAATAAGGCCATGTTGGTGTCCATGATCTATGCTACCACTGGAAATGATGTTGAAGTTTATGATCCTTGTTGTCATTGGCTGCTATGGAAAAGGATGCTTCTTTTACAGTGCTATTGATGACTTCGGATTCATAACTGAGAAAGAGATACAACCCTCCCCCATGTTAAAAAAAAAGACAGACAGAAAGAAAGAATCCAGTCATCCAGACAGAAAGCTATTGAAGAGACTTCATAAAAATGCTGAAGTGTAGCTCTTCATAGTTGATGGATTCTGGCAGGTGGTGGAGGGACTCAGTTTTCTTTAAGGGTCTGGCCACGGGAAGTTTTACCATAATTCAATGTGTATCTTAGTAACACAAATTGGACTTGAGTTATTTTGTTTGTTTATGTATTTGTTTCTTGGATAGGGTGCAAGGGTGGGAGGGTGGACCTGGGAGGAATGGGAAGCAAGTGTGATTGGGTTACATTGTACAAAATTCCCAAATAATCAATAAAAATATTATGTTGGAGACAATTATTCAATAAACATTCCTTGGAGTTAAAATATGCTTGTAGAGACAATGTTCATCTTCCTAACAGTAACAAAAACAGAGTATTACAAAGACAATAAACAAAATATATTTACTTAGGACCAACAATTTTTTTTATTTTTGCATTGAATAGCATCAGTTCTCTTTTCACACTTAAATGATTCCTAAAATCCATCCTTTCACTCTGATCACCTTTGATTTCATCTAAAGTATCAATCACATCTCATGTGTACATAATATACTTCACAGTTGCTCCCTCTGACATATTCTGAAATTATCTTCTGCATTAGAGTAGAGTGTTTTCTTTGATTTTTGTCAATAGAGATCAATGTGGTGGGGTGATGGGGGACATAGAAGAACTACTCAGCAACTGGCTGGCACCATTAGCTGTCTCTTCTTGTCAATGATAATTTGACTTCTCATTTTATTCTTGTATTATAAACCATGTCTTAACGACTGGATTTATTATATTTGTATACTATTGGATGGAGATTATACATGGAATAAATGATATTGCAAAGTGATTAATCTTGACGAAAACTGCAAAGAAATTCCTAGGAGTTTTACTTATTCTTCAAGAAGATAGGCAGAAAATAAATATCCTGCTACTAAAGTTATTACATTGGGGCTTGTGGCACCAAAATCAATTGAAAGTCCTTTTTACAAATAATACCGAGTTACCTAAGAAGACTATGGATAAACTCTGAGGAAAGAGTGATGGAGTACATTAAAATGAAAACAAGGAGCAATAAAAGATTAGATATTGTCAGTGCATATTGGAAGACAGTACTCACATTCCTAGTGTGCATACAATTCTTCACATTTATTAAGAAAATTAATTAGAAATTAATTTTCAAAATTAATAAGAAAAGAACACTTCAAGTATATTTGAATAGAAATTTAAACCAAAAGATGCACAAACAGGCTGGTGCCTTAGCTAGGGAGTAGAGATTTGCCTACCATGCAAGGGCAATAAAAAAAATGCTGAAATGGCCCTTGCCCGCAACATTCCACATGACTCTAGCACTTATCTGACTTGAGCAGGAAGATAATTAAGGCAGGACAAAGACACAGACACACAGAAAACCTGGGGTGCAGTGGACTGGGCTCACTGATGGAGAAGCCACCTCACTCAAGAAGCTCACCCAATTTATTATATACAGTTG
The DNA here is from genome assembly GCA_907164525.1 of Lophiomys imhausi. NCBI lineage: Eukaryota > Metazoa > Chordata > Mammalia > Rodentia > Muridae > Lophiomys > Lophiomys imhausi. The sequence continues at coordinate 24,460,086 of CAJQZJ010032188.1, read as the reverse complement.
AACTAAGATGTGGCGCTATTACACATGGCTGAACAAAGAGGCAGGGTTATCATATATTGCTGAACAAGAATTAACTAATGACAGAAACACCCCCTCCCAGGAGCATTTTGAGGCTGTAAACATAGGGAGCAGGGAAGAAAGCTACAGTGAACATTTTCTTCAAAAACTTTCAGTATTCAGACATACTACAGAAAGATTTGCCATTCCTCTGAGCTTCACCTGGTGTAGGCTTTGGCACTCTCCTGAGACCAAGTCATTGATTCTTGATATAATATTGTGTCAAACAATACATTTTCATTCAGGACTTCACTGCCTCCCCAGAATTGCCTACATTACACATTTTCTTTTTTTTTTTCTTCTTACTATTAGGAAAGTGCACATTAAGATCACAAATGAAATAGGGTACTGAAATGTATCTTTCAGTAAGAAAAGTCATGGTAAAAATGTTGTTATATTAATTGTAATTATGCAAATTGATGATGTGCATGATTTGGTTTCATTGATACCAAATGATACACATTACTCAAGTAAATGAGCAAAACATTGATATTTCTAAAATCTGAACCATTGCACCTTAAGACTCGGTAATTAATTTATTACTTCACATACAATTAAGAGAAATATATCCAAGCCTTCAGGATAGTCAATGAGTTAAGGTTTCTAAAGAAGTAGAAACAATAGAAAGAATAAATATTACAAAAGGTTATTTAGTAGACTGCTTTTTATAATCTAACCATGGCTGTCTGCAGAGTCAAGAGTCTGAAAACAGTATTTTCTCCACCCACAAGGTTGGATGCTTCAGAAGCTGCAGTCTCACACTGAAGTCCTGGAGGACTCCTGGAGTGGTGCTGGTCCTCAGTCCATATTAGATTGCTGAGGAAGCTAGTCCCTAATGGCAGAATCAATAATGGAATAGATAATTCTCCAGAAAGATGAACAGAAGCAGAACTGCTTTTCTCTTGGGCTTATTTACATATGAGCTGTGGTGGGAAGTTGTGGACCACTCTGGAAGAAATATTTCTCCTCAGCTAATCTCCCTGGAAATACACTCACATCCTTTACATGTGCTAATGGGAACATTTCTCTGTTGATTCCAGATAAGTCAAAGAGATAATCAGAGCTTATCATCATAGTATCTATTGGTGAATAATGGGAAAAAGGAAGGTTCCAGGAAGTTTAACATCATTCTGCAGCAATATGTATTTTAGGAACTGGGGACATGGCTCGTTTGACAAATTATCTGTCATACAACACTGGAAATCTGAGTTTGAATCACTATAACACATCTGTAACTCCAGTGTGTGGGAGCACCAGAAGATGCACACTCAATCACCAGCTAGTTTTACTAAATCCATGAACTCCAGCATCAATGGAAGTGTAATGCCCAGTTCAAAAAACCATAACACAAGCCAGGAAGACTCCAACTCCATACAAAAGAAAAAAGATGTTTAATTGGAGGTTCGAACCAAGGCAAGGTCCATCAGATGTTTTCTATGCAGGGAGTCTGTGAATGGCACTGAACCTGGAAAGTTTGGGACTCTTAAGGGCTAGGCAAGGGAGGGGATTGAGCAAGCAGTGAAGGTGCTGTGGTCTTTCAAGCCTTGGCATTATATGATTGGCTAAGTATAGCTTACCTTTAGATAGATTGATCTGGGCCAAGTGGCCAAACTCTATATGGACCAGAGGCACACGTGGTATTGTAAAATCCTGATAAGCTAGTTCCTGGGAGTGGAGGGAGTACTCTCAGTCATTCACAGTCTCCTTGAGCTCAAGGTCTCTAGAGAGCTGTGTGGTTTTTGTTCTCAGGCGAACATTGTTTTTATGAGCTCTACAATACAAGATGGGGTGGGTAAGATCCAGGACAGACTAGGGTCTTTGTTCTTTCAAGAGAACCTATATGAAAAATTAAGTTGAAGACTGATATAGGACATCTGACATTTGCATCTGGCCTTCACCCAAAAAATCACATATATACACACACTTACATCACTATACACATGTATTACAGTTACACATATGTAGAAGGAAACAGCATAGTTTTAAATCTGAGTTCTGAGTAGTAAGCACAGTGTTGTTCACTCTACACCCATAAATTGAGCTATCAAAATTTTTGTAATGTGTGCATGCCCATACATATGTAAGTATATGTACACAATTAAATGGCAAAAGAAAATTACAGAGAGTAATTTTATATCTATCTCACTTGTGGTCAGTTAAATTCAATCATAATTACACCATGATGCCATTTTAAAAAATCAATAGGAAACAACAGAATACTAATAGTTGAAGAACATGAGGAACACCAAGATTATACTAATTTATCTGTAGGTAGTAGAAGTTGCTTAACCACTTTAAGAAAAATTAGGCACTATAATATTAAGTTGGATCATATCTAAAAATTTCTAGCTCATTTTACTAAAATAAGTTTTACCATAGTTATTTATTTATTTGGTTCTGTGGATTGATCCTAGAGTCTTGAGCTGGTGAGCACAAAATCTGCCACTGAGCTATAAATTTAGCCTCAAAATTTAAATAATTTTATTTCTCAGCAAATATTATTCATCAATTGTGGGTGAGTCACAGTTTTACGAACTGATCTGCCTCGGTCTTAGCTATGACATACAATTACACAATGTGACAAGTACATAATTTAAACAACCCCATTCCTCTATTTTAAAATTCTAAAATTATGTTCATTTATACATATACTACCACACATTAATTATCTCTTTCTACCTTGTGGGTCCCAAGGATGGGATTCATATCCTCAAGTTTGTCTTTATCCATGGAGTAATCTGAACAGCAGGTTCTTTAATCACTCTCCTATAAATTGAATAATCTTAACAAGCATTGAAATACTTTCCTTTTTTGTCATAATATTATATTACATATAATTATTATTCTATTGGTATCTAAAATTCTGTATGCATCTTAAAAGTAATATTAAGATAAGTAATATTCAGTATTGATATGTCACACTGGCATTTAAAGATGTTTTCTTAACTTAAGATTTTTTGATATTGAGACATGTCAGCTCCTGACAGTATTCCCCTTCTCCATTCTACTCCAAGTAGGGGATAAGCTTGAAGAATCTCAATTTGGAGATGGCAGCATTAGTGACAAGGTAGACACTGTGGGGGGAAAAAAAAACCTTGTTACAACTGTAGACAGAATGCTGTCTGAAAGGGATAAAATATGGAAGCAGGTAAGTCAACAGCCTAGCTCTGCCAAGACAGGGTAGGCAAGTCCTTAGTAATTCCTGATTTACAATCAATGTCTATCAGAGATACTGGTCCAAGAGGTTGAAGATAGATGCTCCAATGTTACACGGAGAAATTTAGGACTATTCAGGCAGCGAGTTGTCTGTCATTTCTTAGTTTTGGAAGCTGCTTTCTCTGGACTTCCTGTTTATTCAGATATATTTATCCTTCTCAGGTCTCTGATGTGGTTGAAGACTAGATAGTTACAGTCATACATTTAATTTTTGTTTACTGTTGTTTAGGAATGAAAAGGATGCTCTGGGTCTAAGAAGTTTTTTTTTAAGTCCGTAATGTTAGTTAGGATGGAAACTGAGTTAGGTAAATAACATTAAGCTCATTCAGATAGATAATAGAATATTATTATCAGTTTCCAAATATGTATGGACTGGATTTTAGGAATGTATGTTATACTTTATAATTCTCATTATTGTTTTGTTGGGGTAGTTTTAAGCATTCTAAATCTTAATTAATTGGTCCTGCTTGCTGTCTGTTACTTACATTGACTCTGATCGGTTAAATAAAATGCTGAGGCCTGAGATTGAACAAAGACAGAGGAAGGTGGGACTTCCTGAGATTAGAGCAGGAAGCCTGCTCTTTAGACAGAGGATTAAAGCATTCCAGCCATGAGCAGCAGGAAGGAAGACACATGCCATGGGTTAGGAAAAAGAACCTCATTCCACATGGCCAGGAACATCGGTATGGCATGGAAAATGGCAGTCCAGGGGGACGTATGTATATATGGGGTCATATTTGGGTAATAGAATTATGAGCTAGCTTAGATGGGCTAGGATTGCACAACTCAGGCCAAGGCTTGTTAAAATCCATGTGGTCTCTGTGTACTAATTTATAATGTCTGCTTAAAGAATAACAGCTGCCAAACCAATTAATGATAATCTAAATACTGGGTAAATAGTTTAATTAGCCATATATTTTTTACATTATTTCCTAATTGTTCTTATTGTTTTCTATTGTATTCATTGTTATAAGAAAAAGTACCTTTTGTAGGACTAAAAGAGTGAGATGTTAGGAGAAAAAAATTATACACCTTAAATGTAAAAAGAAGAGGATAAAAGGGAAAGGGGGAAGAGGGTAGGAGAGTGGGACTGAGAGGGGAGGATGGAGAGGGTTATGATTGAGATGCAACTTGAAGACATAAATAAATGTTAAAAACCAAAATTAAACAAAAGATAAATACTGTTTGAACTAGCCCTAGAGGCACATACCTGTAATCACAGTACCAGAAAGAATGAGAAGTAAATGAATTTGAGGTCACCCCAACAAGCATTATGTGACTCTGCTTCAGAAAGGGGAAAAGAAAAAGAAACTTTAAAAATGAAGAGAAAAAATAGCACAGTTTTTTTGTTGTTTTTGTTTTTATTAACTCCTCCTTTTAGTACAATAAAAAGGCTCTTTTTCTTACAACAATAATTACATACAAAACAATAAGAATAATTAGGCCACAATTATGAAAATTATAAGGTATAGCATACCTTCCCAATGTCCAATCCATATGTATTTTGCAACTGATTGAGCAATACCAAACTTCTTTCCAAACTACAAGTACAAATGTCACAGCTGTTCTCACACACAATAAAGGAGATTGTGTTCTTATGTTTTAAGAATTAGTGAAACCATACACAGAATACAGCATTCAAAATTATTTTATACATATACATTACACAATATACACACATTCACTCATGCACACAGAGAGAGAGACAGAGAGAGAGAGAGAGAGAGAGAGACAGACAGACAGAAGCAGACACAAAGAATAATCACTGTATAAAAAAGAGAACTTTGATACAACTAAATGCTCACTAAGAGGAGAGTTGACAAAAAATGGTTAGGCACACAAAACAATGTTCAGCTAACAGAATGTGTGTGTTTAATGAACATGTTTACTACAAAGATGTACACGCTCCACATCCTCTACAAATGTTAGTATTCTAATGTTGCCAGTTGTATTGACATGAAATGGGGTAACAATGTAATAATTATTTGAATTTTAAATGACAACTTTTGAGAACTATAATTATCTTCAGTACTTTTTTCTTTTGCCTTTTACTTGTACACATATGCTCACATGAGTATGTGTATGGACACATTATAAATACAGTGATAGCTCAATGAATTTATATAAATTGAACAAGAACTTTTATTACCACTCATAACTCAGATTTGCATATATATTTTTGTATGCATACATATTTGTAAGTGTGATAGATGTATATATTCAAGAAACCTGAAGCATATAAAATGTAGGTGAAAAATATGACAAAATTAAAAAGATAAATCAGAAATTATGTATTACTTTCTTTTTCGAGACCCAGCCATACCACTCCTGGGCATACACCAAAAATATTCCTCACCAAACCAGAAGTACATCTCCACAACCATGTTCATATCATCTTTATTTCTATTAACTAGAAACTGAAAACAACCCAGATGTCCCTCAACCCATGAATGGATTAAAAAAAAAACTATGGTACATTTATACAATGGAATACTACTCAGTCATCAGAAACAAGGAAATCATGTAATTTTCTGCCAAATGGATAGAACTAGAAAAGTTCATCCTGAGTGAGCTAACCCATACCTGGAAAGATGCACATGGCATGTATTCACTTATAACTGGATTTTAGCCATATAATACAAGATAACTATCCTACAACCAACAGACCAAAAGGAACAGGAACATGGATTTGTTACCTGTTAGTGGGACACTTTGCCCTAGTGGAGCTGCCATGTAGGCCCCCAGGGCAAGAGGAAGCTCTTAGCCCTCATAAGACTGATGAACTGAGGGGGCTGATATGTGGGGGGTGCCCCCCAATGGAGGAGTAGGATAGGTGGGAGATGGGGGAGAGAATGGGAGGATGAGACCAGGAGAGGTGGAATGAGGAAGCTGTGTTGGAAGTAATTCTTGAAGTGTTCTTTAAGTAATAAATAAGCACAATTAAAAAAACAGATACAAACTATATGTACATATGAATTTAATTAAGGGGTTAATTATTGGTAAGGATTTAAAGCTTTTATTTTTAATTATTTCTTTTAATTGGATTATAATTTCATCATTCCCTCCCCATTCGTTTTCTCTCTCCAAACTTTCCCATATACCTATCCTTGCTCTTTTTCAAATTAATGGCCTTTTTTTCACTAATTATTATTACATACTCACTTATTTATATGTTTATAAGCATAATACATATTTTCTGAATGCCTCATCTGTCTTTATAATGCTATTGTGTTTATGTATTCGGGGCTTATCATTCTGTATTAGATAACCAATCAATGTGCACTTCTCTGGGGAAGGCTGCATGCTAAGATAACCATAAGGTTCCAGGACTCTCTAATTGGATTGAAGACATGCTCAACAAGTAGGAAAGCATGAGTGATACCAGAAACCTTGTTAGCTCCCCAGCGCTGATGAAGTCATTGGCCTTAGAAGACAATGTACAATCAGCAAGTTACATAAACAACACAACCCCCAACTTCATTGTGAATACTTTTCCTTCTACCCACAGATGAGTGCAGTCCTCACACCTCAGAAAAATCAAAACAACACAAAAACAAAACCACCAAAACAAAATAAAAGAAAAAAAAAAACTTGTCTTTGCAGCAAACGAGGACCATTACAGAAACCCAGTCAAAACAGAGAGTTGAGAAGTTTACTGTCAAATGCTATATTTACAAAACAACAATTACTCATAATACTGGAGGAATTTTGGAAAAAAATGCATATATATTTTATGAGCCAGGATCTAGGAGTTTGCTCTGAGATTGTGTCTCCTAGCAATGTTATAATCTACATCATAAACTCTCACCAGCATACATATATAAAGATGACCTGAATGAGAACAACAGTAGACATGCCAAAATGGACGCACAAAAGCCCAGAGGCTCTCAAAGAAATGAGAGAATGAGAGAACAGAGAGAGAGAGAGAGAGAGAGAGAGAGAGAGAGAGAGAGAGAATGGGCAGGGAACTATGAGTTATTTCAGCCTGGAAATGCAACAGGAACAGTCAGGGGGAAGTCCATTCTTCTGCTCTTATAAATTTTGTGTTGAGTAATGAGTTAATATTTGGATTTTTATGTTTTAGAATGGCAGTTTAGGTGGTAGGCAGATAAAAAGATATACAGGAATACTGATGAGCAAATGAGGTGAAATGAAGACTAATACATTCAAAGAAGTTAAAGAAGTAAGAATAATAAAATATTCTTCCAATAAAAATGCCTAATAAGCATTTGCTCTCTGGAATTTTAAGTATAGATATTGTATTGAGGAGATTATAAGTCATTTACATTTCCAATTTTTATTTTTAATTGACTGTAGTAAGACATGTTTGTTGCTTTGTTTTATTGTTGTTTGTTTTTGTTTTTTTTTTGGTTTTTTTTTTGTTGTTTTTTGTAAAGCAATGGATGTTATATTTCTGGAGCCACTTCAATCCTTCATGTCAAAGTAAAAATATTTATGTCAATTTGTATGTGAATCTTATCATATCAATTGTTGCCCCCCCCCACACATGCAAAGTGCTAAAATGTCCTTGATCCAGCCCCAATACATAGAGACACATTCTACCTTGGACATCTTGGGGCCATACATGTCAGGTACTCAGAAGTAGTATCTACAATGCAACCCACAGCCACCATGCATTCCTAAGAACCAGAAAGAGAAACAGAAACCAAGGATGTTAAACTTATTCAACAAAGAGAAGACCAGATTCAGCCCATATAACCACAAATACCAAATGCCTAGATGCCAATGGTGAAAAATAAAACAAAACAAACAATCATTAATACTCAAGACAATATGCCTCCACTGGAATCCAGCAAACTACTATACCCTCACAAATGTAATACAGGTGAAGGACATTAATTTGACTTCCAACTAGCTGATATGAGTATGCTCAAGGACCTTAAAATGATTATGAATAAATTCATTATTGAAGTCTGTGAAAACACAAACAAAAGGTGGAAGGAAATGATAAAAAGAGTTTGAGACATGAAAGTAAAAAGAGATTGACTGCAAAAAACCAAAATTGAGGGACTCAAGGAAAGGCTAAACTTAGAAAGTCAAACAAATACTTTAGAGGTAAACCTCAGCAAGAGGACAAGAGATGGAAGAGAGAATATCATGTTCTGAAGACAAGATAGGAGAAATGGATACGTTGGTCAAAGAAAATGTTAAATCTAAAATAGAAGAATAAGTAGAAGAATGAGACGCACCAGAAGGAGGAGGAGGAAGAAAAAAAAGAAAGAAATGAAGGAAGGAAAGAAAGACAGAAAGAAAGAAAAAGCAAGCAAGCAATAAAGGTATATAGATACAGGTACAGACACATACACACACACACAAAACACTCAAGCATATCTGAGACATTATTAAAAGGACAAATCTATTAATTATAGGAATAAAGAAAGAGAAAAAAATTCAGGTAAAAAAATACAGAAACTACCATCAACAAAATTACAGAAGAAAATGTGCCTAAGCTACAAAAGATTTACCCATCAAGAGACAGGAAGCATGCATGAGCCCAAAGAAATTGGACTAAAAAGGAAATTCATCCTCCAATATTAAAACATACACTAACCATACAGAACAAAGAAAGAATATTAAAACTGTCAATGGAAAAAGACCAAAACTATAAGAATAACACCTGAATTCTCAAAAGAGACTCTAAAAGCATTAAGGACCTGCATTCCTATAAACTCTAAGATACCACAGATACCAGTCAAGACTACTATACCCAGCAAAACTTTCTACAATAACAGATGAGGAAAAGATAATACTGAAGTATGGAACCTAGTTTAAGTAACACCTACCCACAAAATTTAGCTCTACAGAAGGTACTAGATAGGAAACATCAATCTGAGGATGTTAACCACATTGATAAAAACACAAGGAATAAATAATCACAAACCATCAAATCAAAATTGGAGAAAAATACCCCATAACTAAATCACAAATTATTAGAAATGATCAAATATGACTCATTCGTAAGTCTCAACATCATCTGTCTCAATTTTCCAAGAAAAAGACATAGACAAACAGATTGGATTTAAAAGCAGGATTCATACTTCTGCATCTAAGCAATATACCTTACTATCAAGGATAGACATCACCTTAGGAATAAAAATTGGAGAAAGGTATTTCAAAAAATTGAACACAAGCAACAAGTCAGTGACAAAATAGTTCACATGAAAAAACTAGTCAGAAGAGATAGGAAATGACAATACATACTTATCAAAAGAAGAATATATCAAGAGGATCTTTTACATATAAGTATTTTTGAACCAAGCACAAAGATACATAAGTTTATAAATAAAATAGTACTATAGCACAAATCACATATTGATTCTCACACAGTAATTGTGGGTGACTTCAATTCCACAGTCTCACAAAAAAGATATTTCATTTAGAAAAGAAAACTAAACAAAGAAATGCAGAGACTAAATGTCATCATAAATCAAATACTAACAGATATCTATAGAACATTTCACCCAAATACAAAAGAATATGACTTTTTCTCAGTACTTTGTGGAAATTAATAAAAAAATTGGTCACATATTTGTACACTAAGCTAGTATCAACAGATACAAGAAAATTGAAATAGTACCCTATGTCCTATCTGACCACTATGGATTAAAGTTGGATATTGACAACAATAGAAACAGCAGAAGGCTTACAAACTTATGGACACTGGACATCTTACTTCTGAATGAAGTATAATGTTACAGCCAGACATTATGGAATGTGTGGCATCAGAACATTCACCCCTAAATTAAATGTCTCCAAATGAACCACTTTCCTTAAGGCTCTGGAAACACTGTGCAAGAGGAGGCAGAAAAAAGTGTAAGATACAGAAGTCATAGAAGACACAAAGAAAACAAGGCCTTGTACATCAACATGAAGAAAGTTCATATAAACTCAAAGAGACTGAAGCAAATGCATGGTGGGGCCAGAGTTGTTAAAGAAGTAGACACATGCTCTCATCCTCCACTCAGGTTCAATCCTCAATTGATAGCCACCTGAAAGTGAAATTTACATTTCTGCCAGAGTGTCTCACTAGGGAAGCAAACTACCCTTAATGGTAGACATCATATGCAGCAGTAGATGGACAGCATTTAATGAACTCTATGGCACATTTCGAGGTTCCTTGTCTTACAATGTGTTGTCAGGACGTTTCTTTTCTTTATTTATCTTTCTTTTCCTTTTTGTTTTTATTTGTTGATTTGAATGTTGCAATTTGATTTTTATTTTATTTACATAATTCTTTCTTTTCTCATTTTATCTTACATGCTTGCATATATATGTATTCTTCTTTAGTAGTTTTGATAGTTTTCCTAAGTATATGAGCAAGTGGTTCTCTATTTCTTTTGCCTGCTTTTGAGATCTAGTCTTTCTGTTTATTTGTTTGTTCACTTCTGATGTGTTAGATTATATTTGATTTGATTTGATCTGATTTGATTATTATCCTGTTGAAGCCTGTTTACTTTCTGGTGAGAGACAGAAAGGCAGTGGATATGGATGGGTGGGAGGTGGGAAGGAACTGAGAGGAGCAGAGGGAGGTGAAACTATAACCACAATATATTATGGAAGATCTTTTTTCAATAAAGGGAAAATTTGGGGAGATCTCATATTAATAAGAGCATACCTGAAAGCTCTAGAACAAAAGAAAAACAGAAAGAACATTTAAAATAAGTTGAAGGCAATAATCATTAAACTCAGAATTAAAATCAATAAAATAGAAACAAATAAAAATAATAATACAAAGAATCAAAGAGTTAGTTCTTTGAGTAAAATAATATTGCCAAACCCTTAGCAAAATTAACTAAAATACAGAGAGAAAAGAAACAAATTGATATTATTAGAGATAAATAGGGGGACATATTAACAGACACTGAGGAAATCCACAGAATCATAAGGACATAGTTTAAAAATTATATTCCACTAAATTAGAAAATCTGAAAGAAATCCATAATTTTCTTGATACATATAACCTACCAAAGTTAAATGAAGATCACATTGGCAAATAAACAAACTTTTACTTCATAGTGAAATAGAAAAAAATTAAAAGTCTGCCAAAAATAAAAACTAAAATCCTCAGGAAGAGATGTGTTTTGATCATAATTCTGCCATATTTTTAAAGAAGTGATGTCAATACTCCTCACATTATTCCATAAAATACAAATAGAAGAAACATTGCCCAATACTTTTCATGAGGCCACAGTTACCCCTGAAATATAAACCACATAAAGACCCAATAAATGGAGTTACAGACCAATTTCCCCTATCATCATAGATGAAAATCTTCTCAATAAAATACTTGCAGATAAAATACAGAACAGATCAAAAAGATTCATCATTATCAAGTAGGCTTCACCCAAGAGATTCAGGGATAGTTCAATGTACATAAATCACCCCAAGGCTAGTAACACATAAACCAGTAAATATAATCCACCATATAAGTAGAATGCAATACAGAAGTCACATGATGATCTCATTAGATGCATAAAATTTCAGAAAAAATCAGTAATGTGGCAAGGTTTTCCATTCTCCCTATTCCTGTTAAAAATAGTACTTGAACACTTAGCAAGAACTGTAAGACAACTGATAAAGACTAAGAGGACACAAACAGAAAGGGAAGAAATGAAATTTCTTTATTTGCAGAAAATATAGGATTATATATATATATATATATATATATATATACACCAGTGATAACCCCCCAAAAAAAATCCACAAGGAAAATCCTACTGCTGATAAATACCTTTAACAAGGTAATAGTATATAATTTAAAACATACATATCAGTATTTTGGTAAATAAAAATATCAAACAGACTGAGACAGAAATCAGGTTAAGGAAGTCTTTTACAACATATTCAAAAAACAACTTGGGGTAACTCAACAGAGGAAGTGAAAGACATGCATAATACAAACTCTAGGACACTGGAAAAAGAAATTGAAGATGTCAGAATATGGAAAGTTCTCCCATGCTCATAGATTGCTGGATTATTATGAAAATAGCCATCGTACTAAAAACAATCTTCAGATTCAATGCTTGCCCCATCAAAATTCCAACACTTCTTTTTTAGCTTCATATGGAAACACAAAGCACTCAGGATAGCCAAAAGGAAATATTCTGAATAATAACAGAATTTCTAGAGGTATAACTATTCCCAATCTCAAATTGTTCTATGGAACTGTGGTAATAAAACCAAAAACAGCACAGTAATTGGCATAAAACAGGCATGTTCATTGGAGGAATAGAATTGAAGACCTAGTCATAAGTCCACATAGCTATGGACACCTGATTTTTGATAAATATGCAAGATATACATACTGGAATAAAGTCAGTATTGTCTTTAAATGATGCTGGTAGTGCTGGATTGCTACATTTAGAAGAATTAAATATATCCATATTTATTACCTTGCACAAATGGACCAAAGAATTCAAAATAAGGCAAGATATATTACATTTGATAGAATAGAAAATGGAGAATATTCAACTCACTGACTCAGGAAAAAACTTTCTAAACAGAATATTTATAGCACAGGCACTCTAAACAATAAATAATACAGGGAACATCATGAAAAGCTTTTATATGGCAAAGGGCACCATCATTCAGAGAAATCAGCAAGTAACAGAATGGGAAAAGATTTTCACCAACTATATATCTGATTGATAGCTAGTATGTATAATATATACAAATTCAAAAAAACAAAACAAAAAAAAAACCACCAAACATGAAGAAAACAAAGAACACATATAAAAATGGCATATACTTCTAAACAGAGAGTTCTTAAAAGAGGAAAGTCAAATGGCCAGAACACATAAAGACACATTCAACATCCTCATTCATTATGGATATGAAAACAGAAATTACTTTGAAATTCATCTTATACCAGTTATAATAGCCAAGATTAATAGGACAATTAACAGTTCATGGTGACAAGGATATATCGAAAAGGGCAAGCTTGTCCATTGGTAGTTGAGTTCAGACTTGTTCAGGCACTTGGGAATCTATGTGGCAGTTCTTCAGGAAGTTTAGAATAGATTTACCTCATGACCTATCTATGCCACTGTTAGGCATATACCCAAAGGTCTCTACATATTACTACAAAGACACTTGTTCATTCATGTTTACTGATGTTCAATACACAAGAGCCAGAAACTGGAAACTGGTGAGATACTCTGGATGAATGCATAAAAAACAAAATCAAATTTCTAGGAAAACTGATAGAGCTACAAACAAAAATTTTTCTCAGTGAGCTAACCCAGACTCAGAAGGATGTACATGGCATCTATTCGCTTATAGTCAGATTTTAGTCATATAGCACAGGATATCTGTACTACAACCAACACACCAAAGGGAACATGGACATAGACTTTTTTGTTTGTTTGTTTGTTGGTCTGTTTTTTAGTTTTCCCTCCCTAGCAATGAGACACTTTTAACTGGTGGCACTGCCTTGTAGGCCCCAGTGTATGAAGAGGCTCTTGGTCCTCATATGACTGCTAACTGGGCCGGGGGACAGTTATGTAGGGACACTCCACTCCAGAGGAGTGGGATGTAAGGGATAGGTGGTAGAGGATGGGAGGGCGGGGCTGGGAAGGGGGAAAAGAGGACAATATGATGGAGATGTAACCTGAAACAACAAATAAATAAATTTATTTAAAAAAATTTTCTGTGTAAAATAACATAGACTCCACAAAGACAAGTATTATATGTATTATATAGCTATTAGTTAAAAAACATGTGTAAGTTCTAAGACTTCTTCCATAAACAGGCTATACTCCCCATAGCCACAGAGGTTAGGGAGAAATTAAAAGCCTAGGTAAGAAAGAAGACTCCTCTAGGAAGGAGAAATAGAATAGATAGTTACATATGGGGATGGCAGGAGGCTGGGAACTGGAGGATAAATTGGGACAAGAAGGATAACGTTGAGTAAAAGAAGGAACACAGGGATGAATAACTAAAACCAACAGATCTTTGAGAAGTCATAAGTAAACTTAAATGAGTAAAAGTTTCTTTAAATATATACGTGTGTGAGAGAAATCTAATGGAATCACCGTATAACAGCACAGACAAAGCCCCAAGAAGTCATCTCGGGCCAAATGGAATTTCCAGTGCCAGGAATGGGTTACATCTAATTGAGTTGTTAGCTAAAGAATTCCCATCAAAACCTCAGAACAACCCAGGCAATTGCCAAAGCTATTGGTTGCTCTCCCCAAACTGATGGTAAGGCCCTATTCCTCAAGACAAAACCTATATAACTCATTAAAAACAGAGAAGACAAGCTAGTGTTTACCTACAGCCTTCATATGTGCTGACTACTTTTTGTATTGGAAAGTAGTAAAGGCAATCACAACAGGCAAAAATCATTTGTTTGGCATAGTACCTGCCTGCAAGATAGGCTGGTACAGTAGTGGCATTAAAGTTTTTGGAGTAACCAACTACTACTGGTTTATCTTTAAGGCTCATTTTATTAGTGGAACCCATGCCTGACAGTGCTGGGTGGCCAAGAACTTGAGACTAGATATATCATGAGACTAGGAGAAAACTTATTATTTGAAGGGATTAGAAGTACTTGGCAAAGCCACATGTCACACATGGGACAGGTACCTGTAATATATATTCCTATATTGAACCAGTTCTACAGTTCTGGAATGCAGTCTATTTGAATATGATGGATGATCTTTTTGATATGTCATTGGATTTGATTTGTTAACATTTTACTAAGTAGTCTGGCATCAATGTTCATGAAGGAAATTATTCTGAAATTCTTTTTCTTTGTTTAGTCTTCATGTGGTTTGTATATCTGGATGACTGTGACCTCATAAAATCAATTTGGCAATGTTCCCTCTGTTTCTATCTTGTGGAATAATTTAAGGTGTATTGGTATTAGCTCTTCTTCAAAACTGTGTTAGAATTCTGAAGTAAAACTTTCTGTACCTGGGCTTTTTTTTTTAATTGGGAAAATTTAAATGTCTGTTTCTATTTCCTTAGTGTGTGTGTATCTGAACAAAGCAAATTGTTCATCTGCTCTTGATTTATCTTTGGTAAATAATATGTGTTAGGGAATTTATTTATTTTAGTTTTTTTCATTTTTGTTTAGTACAAGTTTTTGGAAATATGACCTAATTATTCTTTGGACTTCCTTGGTGTCTGTTGTTAAGTTCCCCTATTTGTTTCTGATTTCATTAAAGACATTGTCTCCTTGATATCTATTTTTTCAAAGAACCAACTTTTTGTTTCCTTGATTCTTATTATTGTTCTCTTTGTTAATATTTTATTGATTTCAGCCTCCAATTTGATTATTTTCTTCTATCTACTCCTGTTTTGTGTATTTTCTTCTTTTTGTTCTAGAGATTTTAGGTGTGCTATTAAGTAGCTTGTATGAGGTGCCTCTAATTTCTTTATGAAGGCACTTAGTGCTGTGAACTTTCCTCTTAGAATTTTTTCTTTATGTCTCATAAATTTGAATATGTTGTATATTCACTTTCATAGAATTCTAGAAAGTCCAGTTTCTCACTTTATTTCCTCCTTGACCCAGTGTTCACTCATTGACAAGTTTTTCAGGATCCATTACTGTATAGACTTCTTGTTGTTTCTGTTGTTGAAATCCAACATTAATCCCTAGTAGTTTGATGAAATACAAGGAGTTATTTCAATTTTCTTGTATTTGTTGACACTTGCTTGTGACCAAGTATGTGGTCAATTTTGGAAAAGGCAAACACAACTTACCAGTCAGAATGGTTGAGATCAAAAACTCAAACAGCACATGCTGGCAAGTTTGTGGAGAAAGAGGAACACTCCTCCATTGCTGTGGGAGTGCAAACTTGTAGAACCACTATGGAAATCAGTCTGGCAATACTTTAGAAAACTTAGAATAGCTGTGCTTCAAGACTCGGCCATACCACTCCTGGGGATATAGCCAAAAGATTCTTCACATTAAAATTTACACATTCAGTATCAATTATATTTTATCCACTATCCACTACCATATAAAAAGTTTCATGTCAGAATTATAAGTATAAATACAATTTGTTTCTTTTCTTACCTTCTTTCATAAATCATGCCTGTATTTTGCATTTAGTCCTTCCTTCAGCCCTTATTCTTTATATTCAGTTTCTTCTTGTTCTCTTTTCTCCTCTTTTATAGTATCCATATGTATATTTGTTACACACACACACACACACACACACACACACACACACACACACACAAATGCTTTTGTATGTTTGAGACTGTGATTTTGCTGTCCATCTGATTTCCTAATTTTTTTTTGTCTTTCTATAGAGCTTAGTAGTAGGGATATACCAAATTTTTATTATTTGTTCATCTGCTATTAGACATTTAAGTTGATTCTATTTTCATAGTATCATTAAAAGAGCAGCAATAAACAAGGATATTTAGATATCTTTCTTGTAGGATTTGTAATAATTTGGGTATATGCTGAGGAGTAGCATAGCTGACTGACAATGTATTCTATTTTTACCGTATTGAACAACACCCATACTCATCTCTATTATTGCTGTATTAATTTCTACCTCCCCACACCAGCAGTGCAAAAGTATTTTCTTTTCAATACCTGTTGTCATATTTGTTGATATTATCCATTGTGACTGGGATGAGGTGGCATCTCAACGTAGTTTTATTTTGTGTTTCCTTGATGAATCGAGATTTTTAAGACATTTAAAATGGTTATTGACAATTTGTGTTTCTTCTTTTGAAAACTATTTGTTCACTTCAGGAGCCCATTGTTGCCTGGCAGTTTTGCTTCTTGCGGTTTAATTTCTGTAGTTTCTTATACATTTAAGATATTATCTCTCTGATTGAAGTATATCTATTAATAAGGATGAGACATTAACAGTCACTATATGTATTTGTTGTACTAATCCAAATAGTAAAAGTAATTAATTTTTTTCTTTTATCCTTTGGTAAAAACTATATTAAATTATTTTATTACAGTGTCATCTGATATGCAAACTATATTGTTGAATACAAAATACTGTGATTTTATATACAATAAGTATATAAAATATTAAAAATTAATCTAGAAGAAATATAGAAGTTGAATCAATAGACCTTTAAACTCATGGAGGTGGTTAGATAGTAGAATGTTAAAGTCAGGGGCCAAATATGTATAAACTGGACATTGGGAAGGTATACTGGGCCATTTAACTCTCATAAATGTGGCATACTTATATCTGTTGTTTTGTATAATACTTACTGTTATAAGAGAAGGAACCATCTGTTGGACTGAAAGGGGAAACTTCTGGGGGGAAGAGGGTGGAAGGGTGGGATAGGAAGGGGGAATAGGGAGGGGTTTGTGACTGAGATGTAACTTGAAGAAAAAAAATAAAATATTTAAAAAAAAGAAAAAAAATTAATGAAAACCCTAGAGAGCAGCACAGAACTGCATAGCTTCAATACAATATGCTACCAGTATCTGAAGAATTAATGTCAAAGTCCCTTGGATTTTTCTGAGTCAACTGAAAATGATAAGTAATTCTAAAGTTCTTAAAGTTCCTCATTAAACCAGTATTACCTGACATAAAACATTACCAAAATACTAAGAGAAAAATATAATACCTTAATCTGTCTCATGAAAAATGTGCATGAAATTTTCAATAGTAAATTAATACATAAAATCCAGTGACTCCAGCAAAATTACCAACTGAGTATTTTTTTTTCTGTGAGCTAAGAGTATATCTGGATATTACTGTGTTCAATATATCACATTAAGAAAGGACAGGGTACAGACAAATAGTCATTTCTATAGTCCAAGAAAAATTTTAAAAAATTCTGTGCCATTTCCTGACAAAAGGTGTCAACAAACTAGAAACAAAAGAAAATTGTCTCAACATCAGAAAGTCCTTCTATGTAAAGTCCACAGGTAACATCATGTTCACATATTAAGGACAAACATTTTCTCTAAGACTAGGAGCAAGGTAGAGCACTCAAACCTACCTCTTCTAGATGAAGAAAACAGATGTGCTGGCCACAGGGACCTAGAGAGAAAACCACACAAGTCCTCCAAATTAGAGGAGGAAAATGAACAGCTTCTCTTTTTACATGACACTGTTTAATATACAAAACCTTAGAGGCCTGAGGAAAAAAAATATCAGAATCTGTGAAAACTAACAAAGGCACTCTAAAATTTTGGAACACAAAATCAACTGCACAAACACTTATGTTTTTGTGACCTAAAATTAAAGATACATTGTGATCAAGTTAAGAAACATAGTCCCAAGTAAAGCTATAAAAAATTGTATAAACTACGTAGTATGAAAGCGAAGTAATTTTTGAGTCACTAAAACCTGGGAGCTCCTTCTTTCATACTCTATAGTTTATATAATATTTTTAGTAATAATCCATAAATTCTATGTAATATCACATTGTTCTTCTCTTAAATCATGATTATCAATATGAGAACTAACTTCGTGAAAGAGAAGGGCATAATTTCTAGTCTTAAAACTACTTCTTTGGGAACAAACCATAGTGGCACATTTGTGGAAAGATGTGGTGGTGAAACCCATTGTTTTTATATTAATCTTTAAAGTATTTCTCTGTTTTAAATTTAAGTACATATGAGAACTGACAAACAAGTATCACACTTAGCCATAAAAAATCATTAAATCAAAGTAAAAATGTATAAACAATACAATTAATTAAATTTCTATAATCCATTATTATCTCTTGACATTCTAATCAAAAAAATTTTCTGGGTTCATACTGTGTGTTTCTTAACAGTTTTATATATATATATATATATATATATATATATATGTATATATAAAACTGTTCATTTCAACAGCCTACTTGTTGACAGGGAGTTTTGTTTTATACTGTTTAATTTTTGTAGTTGCTTGTAAATTCAAGATAGTATATCCCTGATTGAAGTATATATGTATTAATAAGAATGAGGCATTAATAGGCACCAAGTATATTTTTGTGTTAACCAAGTTAGAAAAAGTAATGGTCTTTATATATTTATAAAATTCTTTAAATTATATAATATATATATATATACATATACTGAACTTTTGTTGAAACTTTGTCATTTAAACCCCAGTTTCTATGAGCTAAGCACAAAGTTTCTTCAATTTTCAGAAAATTTTAGTCAAAATTACCAAGATACACAAAGATTTTATGTGGTACAATGAAGAATAAAACAAAATTCTGTATCAGACATTGCTTTCCTAACATAACTTCAGTTAGACCAACAAGCATAAACCTCATGTCTCCTGTCTCCAACTTAATTTGGAAATAGCCAATCAAAATTCAATTAATTCTACCTTGTGTTCCTTGCATTAGCCACAGATATTTACTTATTCTCTCACTCAATTTAATTTGTACTTGGGTAAAGATGACATCTTAAGTCAATTAGTATTTTGTGAATTATCCATTTCCTTAATATTCCTAATTTCAGATAACATTTTTAATTTCATTAACTGAACTATTTTAGCACAGATATTTAATCTGTATTTATTATAAATATTAATATTCTTTAAATATTTTTCAATTTTAGGCTTATATTGGGTAAGCAGGGACTGAAACAAATAGGACTACCAGTAGCCATTTCTTGAATTTCTTTCCATGTTATCATTTTTGGTATAAGTTGTTAATATAGAAAATGCACAGGAACCGCAGTGATAGATTTCTTGATCATACACACAACTTATTCCCTACCTTTTTATCAAGGGGGGAAGTATGAACTACCTGGCTTTAAACCCTCACTACTATATTTCCTATATACCATGTATTCTTTGTATTAGTTTACTGTCCCATAGAATTTTAAAAATAAAGTATTTTGTGTGTAAAAAAATCTTATGCCAATAGTTGTTGTATATTTTAGAATATGTTTTGAGGAACTGTTCACAGAGACAGAGCACATGTCTCTACACAATCTCTAGACTCTGCTGTCTTATCACACTTACTTACAAAATCCAAGCTCAGAAATTTAATTATCATACTCCAGATAGAGGAAAGTCTCTTCAATTATGAAATCATTGTTACCACAAGCACTTTGCTTTATATCTGGAGATAAAAATCTAACTCTTCCCATTAAGCTAGCTCCACTAACAAAATACTGTGTTCTTTATCTTATTTCATACATGCAGAGGGCACGCGGAGAATTAGGAAAGCATCTGTGAGCCAGGCAGTGCTTGGTCATCAGTTACCTTCCTCGTCTTTGAGGTCATAATGTTATTTGTTTCGCTTATCATCTGTTGAGTAAATAATTTATTTCTTAGTTGAGATCAGAATGACTAGGTTATTGAATCTTTATTTTCTAAGTGTCTTTTACATCCACATATGGTGCCATTTTAAGACTATAGTATGGAAAACTATTTATGTGTTTAAAGCCACCAGTATTCTTTGTTTTTCTAGTTCCTTGTGAATAATTCTGATTCTAGTCTTTTTAATTTTTTAAAAATAAATTTGTTTGTTTCACATATCAATCGCCAATCTTTTCCCTCCTCCCAGTCCCACCCACCAACCCACTTCCACAATAACCCTCCAATCCAGTATCAACCCACTCTGGGATATGAAATTGCATCAGTACTAAGTGCCTCTCCTTGGACTGAGGCAGGACAAGGGGACTCTGCTAGGAAAATAGGATCTAGAGGGAGGCAACCTAGTCTATGTCAGAGACAGACCCTGTTCCAATTGTTAGGGGATCCACTTGAGTACCAAGCAGCCCATCTGCTTCATAAGTGTAGTGTACTAAGACCAGTCCATGTATATTCTTTGGGTTTTGGTTTAGTCTCCATGAGCACCCTTGGGTCCCAGTTTATTGGCTATATGGGTCTTCTTGATTTCTCTATCTTCCTAAAATCCTCCCCTGACTCTTCCTCAAGACTCTTTGCTTTTTGCCTAATGTTTGGCTGTGGGTCTCTGCATCTGTTTCCACTCTCTGCTGGATAAAGCTTCTCAGATGGCAGTAATGTTGGGTCTCTGTCCAGATTCCTCTCTTCATCTACTTAAAAATTCAAGTGACTGATGCTAGTCTTAATATTGCCTATATGTTTTCTTTTTTAAAAAAAGAAAATGTTTTTATCATCCAGTTCTTTCAATACCTTCAGCTCTTGACAGTTTAATCTGTATTTAATGTAGTCTTCAATTCACACTATTGCCAAAAGAATAATATATTTGAGTGTTTTCCTGTTTTATCTTTTTGGGTAATCTCTCAAAATGCTGGGAAAATGAATCACACTTAAATGGCAAACTTTACATTGTGTAAAGATTAAATAGGAAGGATTTATCAAAAGTTATTCAGAGGACCCAGCGACACTCAAGATCTAGACAGTGTATAGATTCTCACTCTGCAGAAAGAATGTGTCATAGTCACTTCATCAACTTCATTTCTATAGCTTTAAAAAAGAAAAAGTAAAAAAAAAATCAAACCATAAAAGAGTAATTAGAAAATTTCAAATAGGTTCATTCTTGTCATTATAAAATTTATGATCCTTATGAAGTAAAATTATATTAGGAGTTAGTATGTATTGTACTGGTTACTTGTACTTCTCATAATAATCATCCCTTGACAGTAGTTCCATTATAAGGTAATGAGAAAAACACAAATCAAATGAAGTCATAACGAAGAACCAAACAAAAAGTAAGAAAAGGACAACAAAATAGAAGTAGGTAAATCACAAGTAAAATCAAAGCCAGATGCTAACACTATTTAGTTAAAATCTTTATAGGATATTTGAAAAACAATAATCAAATAATCAAGGCCAATAATAATAATAAATCACCTTTGTGTGAAAAGTTCACCTTGAATCTTCCACCTCACAGTATATTTTCCACAAAGAAATATTTCTCTGCTGAGTTTAGACAGTAAAAGTAAAAAAAAAAAAATTCTGTTGCATATTTATGTCTCTCCAACTGTTATGCATCCCCATTATCATAACTAGAGAATAATTAATGGATTCTCCATGATGTATCTGTCACTTGGACTGAAGTTTGAGTAGCTGCATCAGTTAGTCCCTTACATAAATTATCTTACTGTCATTCCGCACTCTGATTCCAATCTGAGAACTCATGTCTAGTTTTGGTCCTGTATTGTTTCCTTGCCTGGAATCTCTCATTGTCCCTTAAAGGCAATGTAAGTTCTTCTACTATTGAATCTTAAGAAATCCTATGTTGGAAGTGATTTTCCTCATTCCATTTCTATTATGTTCTTTTTGTGTTGTATATTTAGTATTATATTGATAAAGATATATATCACTATATGCGTGTGTGCATGTGTGTATAAAGAGACATACATACACATATATATTTATGTAACATTTCTGGATAAAACTGATTTTTCTCCCTGTTATCTCTTGCAACCCACTGTTTTCAACATCTTTTTATTCTGGCATATCCTGTCACTCTCACTGCTTTATTGCTCCTGTTTCTTAAATTTAAGCAGTTTTTTATTACTGGTTCTATAGACCAACCACTTTTTCTTTAGGTATTTGAATTGTTTAGGTCCACATTTTCCTCTTTAA
The DNA here is from genome assembly GCA_907164525.1 of Lophiomys imhausi. NCBI lineage: Eukaryota > Metazoa > Chordata > Mammalia > Rodentia > Muridae > Lophiomys > Lophiomys imhausi. The sequence goes on along the minus strand of CAJQZJ010032188.1, from coordinate 24,437,326 downwards.
TTTGCTGGGAGAAACTTTGTGACAATGCCACTTCCATCTTTGCAGCCACATTGTTTTCTCCAATTTTACTATCATTTTGTTTTCCTCATAGAACTTCACTAATTTTAAAAATATTTTTTATTTTATTTTCAAGTAACAAAGTATGTTTATTCATCAAAAATGATACAATTTAGAATTATAATATATAGTGATAAAAACAAACCTTTTTTCTCTATGTTTTCAAATATCTGGCATATTACAGTTTGAGATTCGGGGATAATAAATCAAAACTACCAAATATTCTCAGAATTTTCAACATTTTTGTGTAAAAAATAACATAAAACAAGTTATTCATTACTTGCAAAGGACTACAATCTTTAGGAATTTTCAATAAAAATCAAAATTTACAATCCAGGCATTTCAGTAACAACCCTTTATGGAATCACTTTCATTTATTTGAGTTTATTATCTACTTTTTATCAATACAAAGTGACTTTGTCACAGAAATTAATTTTAATTGGCATATATTTTTTTTAATTGTGGAATAGGCATATATAAAAAGAATATAAAGAACTCAGAAATCTTTCAATCTGTTTCCTGATATTAACTTCTTGAAAAATTATACTAAGATATAGTGACCAGTTTTATAACTGGTGTATTAACATTGATTCAGTCAAAATATAGAACATTTTATCACCAAATGGCAAAACAATTTTTGTTTATAATATTATTTTAAGATTTCAGTTAGCAAGAAAATTATAGGCTTGTTATTTTTCTTATGAAAAAATGGATAAATTGTTCCATATAAAGTGTTTCTTATTTTTGATAAATTCCTAAGTTGGTACAATTATATATGACTGCATTTACCCCTATAACTTCAATCATCTTGCCTTATATTTCCCTTAACATATCTCCTCCAATATGGTAAAATTAACTGAACTTAATGAGTTATAAAACTATAGGATTGTGAGCTTTATAGCTTATGTTAGAAGTACAAGCTGTCATAATTTTGGTAATAAAACATTAAAAATATCAAGATATATGATAATTAATCATTATTTGATTATTTATTGAAAGGATTATTCAATTATTTATTGAAAGTATTATGTAATTAAGATTTTAAGATAAGAAAGGTTTGCATTTTTAAATGGCTTGTCATCTTTTTCATAAGTTATCAGGTAATAATATTACATTAACTATGGAAATGGATATTTCTAAGAATTATCTATGTGTTTAAGCAATTTTAAAAAAAATCTTCAATCTGATTGACTATACAAAGTATCTATCTGATCCTGACTACTAGACTAGAACATTATACAGCTCACAAACAAAGCATTAGAATGTGTTGATACATTTATCTTAATTAGAAAGCATTAAACATCCATTATGTTTGTAGACAAGAAAAGAACATGAGCAGCTGCAAAGGACTCAAACTGCATAAGTGTGAAATAGTATAAATTGTCTATTTAACACACATACTGGTTGGGGGAGCTACAACTCATAAACTGAATCAATTAATGGAAACAAATATACTATTCAGTATTTTGCAAATGGGCTCAGCCATGCATTTCTGCAACCAAATTTTCAAAATCCTTCAACTATTCAGGTAATGGTTAGTCGGTAATATAACAAGTGATTCAGTAATATAACAAGTACCCCTAAATAGCCTACTGGATGAAACTCAAATTACTTGACTGTTCAAATTTATAATTATAACTCTACTTCCAATTAAAAGAGGAAAATATATCATAAGATAATAGTGAAAAATTTTATCTGCTAATCACTAATAATCTTATATTAATCATAGTCACTTTTAAAAACATGGTTAACATATTTGTCTACACTCAGTTTCCTTCTTGAAAGAATTATTGGGTCTTTGGGTGTAAAATTTTGCTCCTGGAACATATTTTGCTAAGGTGAAAAAAAGAAATAACAGCTTAGAGAAATGCTAAGAAACAATGTAACTTGGCATTAGTAAACCTTTATATTTTCTTCATGAATAAAAATAGGAATACTATATACATACTACTATATTACACTACGATAAATGTACATCATTGTGAATTATAGAAAAGAATACATATTACAAGATAGACTGTGGCTCAGAACCATTATTCAATGCTCTAAGATTAGCAATGTCTTCTTTACTAGCCAAGTATGCTAAATAGAATACATTATTGTATAAATAATAAAACATGCTATTATATACCATTTATAATGTATAAGAAGTAAATATTATTTCTAATTCTAACATAATTGGAAGAAATAGTTGTTATTATGGTATGAATATAAAATTCCATAACAGGCCCATGTGCTGAATTCTTGATTCTCATCCTATGACACTATTTTTGGAGATTCCCGAAACCTTAGAAATTTGGGCCTCTTTGGAGACAGTAGGTCACTGTGAACTTGTCTTTAAACATACAGATTTCATAATATCTTCCTTACCTTTTAACCTACTCAATAGTACAATGGATTAATGGCTGAACTCTTTGACATTAGGAGCCAAAATAAATTCTCCCTTGTAGTTGCACAGTCTAAGAATGGAGTTTTTGTAAGGGAAATTCTGTTGTAACTACTAGTACTTCAAGGACTCTTGGAAATACATTAAATGCTTTTCAAATTATGAGGTAGGCATGAGTTTTTTCTCTATGAGAACCTTATGTTTTGAAATAAAATATTACCCAAAATATTCATATGTTAAAAAATGTTTACAAATTGGTGATGCTCTTTTGGAATGTTCTAGAAGCATAAAGAGATAGGAAGAAATTAAATAAAGTAGGCCAATGATTGAATGTAATATTGTTCCCAAATACCTTTCTTACACAACTTCCTTTCTACTATGAAGTAAACATGTTTTCTAACATAATCTATACTATTCTTCATGATCAAGTGACATCGAATGGCTGCAAACTCTCAAATAATAAGGTAAGACTTTCATTTTTGAAAATTCTTTATAACAAGTATTTTTGTTAGGATGAAAAGAAATGTATCTAGCATAGATGGTATCTTTTGTTGAGATAAGGAAATTAAAATATAGACAAAAATCAGTAAAATATTTCAAAATTAAGCAGCTGGTAAATGATGGAACCAGGATTCAAATTTCTCTCTCTCTCTCTCTCTCTCTCTCTCTCTCTCTCTCTCTCTCTCTCTCTCTGTGTGTGTGTGTGTGTGTGTGTGTGTGTGTGTGTGGAGTGTTTCCTCTATTACTTTCTGACTTATTACCTTGAGATAGAGTTTCTTATCATTTTATAAGTGATATGTAAATATTTTTATATAAAATAAAGTGTGAATAATATAAAATAAATGGAATATAATATAATAATAATAAAGTAATTTATTATAAACTTAAGTTAATCACAGAATTAATAAAGTCATTTATATAATGATGTACACATAAATATATATTCATTATTAGAGGAAGGTAAAATTACCTCCATGTGTTATTGTATATTTTATTAAATGTTATGATCTACTTTTAATAGACATTTACTATGAAAAGTTAGATAAGAAACTAGTCAGTATCTTCAACACCACTTGGGATTATAGCACATACTCTCTGTTGTATATAGATTCAAGGGATTTGAAAATAGATACAGAGAAAAGACTTCTATCCAGTGAGTCATCTCTCTGACTACTCATTTAACTATGTTATTTAGTAGTAATAAAGTATATCTACTAAGCAGGATTTTAGGATCCAATGTAACAACTGAAATTTCTGAGTTTATGAATGGAAAGCTATAAATTTATGAAAGTCAGATTAATATTCTTATTTGTGTAATTAAAGTATTATTAGAACTTAAACTCAACCATATACATATGATATATTTGTTGGTATTAAATTGGTTTTGTAAATTAGTGATAATTTTAAGAAATGTTTGATTATATACATATGGTATGAGATAAAGAATTGAGTAAGCAGATATTCCATATATATTCTGAGATTTAGAAAAATACTTTGTTCTCAAAACGGTTTAACATAAATTCATACTTCTGTAACTATTAGAGTCATACTTAATGATATAAATATATACTTAAATATATATATATGCTTATTAATATAAACATAAGTTAATTATAAAACCTATATAGACATTTATGTAATGATGTACACATAAATGTATATTCATTATAAGGTAATGTTAAAACTACCTCCATGTGTTATTCCATATCTTGGGGCATTTACTGCAAAGAGTTAGATACAATGTAAAACGGTGTTTAAAAAACCTGACAGCATTGCTTTCATGCATATCAAAATGAATTTTACTTTTTATCACTTCTATCATCACCAATAGACACTTAGAATATGGCTTTAAATAGTTTCAAATACATTTTTAACTGAAATTCTCTTTTTTTTTTCTGCCTCACTAATACAACCTGTTAAAGCCAATAAAGCATTTAGGAGCTATTTAGGACTAAGTGATCTCAGGGGAGCAGTGCTTTCCAGGGAAATCGTAATGAGATACAGAGCCTTTCTTTTCTGGGTCACTACTTTGAAAGTAGCTCAGGTTGTAAGTGATGGAAAGTCATTACTGCTCAATGGCCTGTGTGAAATCAAGGGGTGGTTTCAGTCGAGTTCCTGGTGAATAGGCATTCCAATCCCCGTTGGCATTAATTGGCATGCATGCTGACAGTTTTATGTGTGGGCAAAGGGCTACAGCCATTGTCAATCTAATTGTGAGTCACATGACTGAGAATAGCACACAAGACTAGAAGAAATTGAGTTCCATGAATGTAATCATGGGAGAATATGAAAATCAATTCCAGTTACAGTCCAAAGATGGAATAAATGTATTTGCTATACTGATTTAGTGTATTTTTTTAATAATTTATTTTTTTATTTCTTCAAGTTACATCTCAATCACAATCCCCTCCCTACTCCCCCCTCCAGTCCCACCCTTCCACCCTCCTCCCCCTCAACCCTCCCATCCTCTTCCCTTTTTTTTTTTTTTTTAGTTTAAGGTATTTCTTTTTTCCCCCCAACAGATCTCCCTTTCAGTCCAAAAAATGGTTCTTTTCTTATAACTATAAATACAATACAAAACAACATAAATAAATAGGCCACAATTATATGGCTTAGCATACATTCCCAATGTCCAGTCCATATGTATTTGGCACCTGACTTTAACATTCTACTATCTAACCATCTCCATGAGTTTAAAGTTCTATATCTAACTCAGCTTTCATACTAACTTGCCTCATAATTTTAAAAATATCTTCTTAGATCCAGAACGAAGAATCTCCAGTGGGAGATGATTGAATTGGTGGTAAGCCGTTCTCTTGGCAAGAAAAATCCCTTGCTTTAACTGTAGACAGATTTCTGTCCAAAAAGGACAAAACTTGGAAGCAGATAAGTCGACAGCCTAGCTCTGCCAAGACAGGGTAGGTAAGTCCTTCATAATTCCTGCTCTACAACCAATGTCTATCAGAGAAATGGGGCCAAATGGCTGAAGATTGATGCTGTAATGTATGGAGAGAAAATGGGAACTGTCCAGGCAGCCACTGGTATGTCATTTCTTAGTTTTGGAAGCTGCAGGCCCTGCACTTCCTATATAATCAGATATATTTATCCCTCTCAGGTCTCTGAGGTGGTTGAAGAATGGATAGCTAGAGTCTCATAGTTAAATTTTGAGTTGTTTAGGATTTAGTGTATTTTTAATATATGAAATTCTAGGACATATTTTTTAATTCCTGGTGATAAGAACCATCTATTAAACTGATAATTGCTACTTAGAGAATATTTGAACGCTAATATCAATTTTTAGACCAAACAATTTATAGTCTCCTGACTAGTACCATTGCTGAATACTATTTTCTAGGATGGCAAGAACAGTGAACAAACTTCAAACGATAAATGGGACATTCCTTATGCAATTTCTGTTACTTCACTCAAACAGTACTGTAGTTATCTATGACTGATTCTTCCTAATTAAATATTGTCAAGGACCAGAAAGTCAATTTAATCAGGACCTCAGATAATCAAACAAGCAAATGTACACTGAAGAAATGCCATGGTTTTTAATTGTTTTGTATTGTGAAGGTGACTGGTAGTAACTACATATTTTCAAACTTCCTCTCCCCACAAACGTCAGGAAATAATATAGTGGTGATGATCTTGCTGTTTTGAAGAGACTTTATTCTTTTGATAATACAGTTCCTTACTACTGACAGTATTCATAAGGGTGATATTTTTATTTTCATTGCTTAGTGAAAAATGAGTTTTAGAGAATTAGAAGTTCTTATTCACATTTTTGTACCTATATAAGAATAGGTCAAGATGTCAGCCTACAGTTTATTAAACCAAATTGTACATTTATTTAACTACATTAATAGAGAGCTTGAATTATCAATTATTACATATTTACAATAAATCATTTGTACATATTTAACAAAATAAGATATTTGAAGAAGATATGCTTCCATATCCCTCTACTTAAGCTATAATGAGATATTGATGTGGTTTGGGGATATAATTCAATGATAATAAACTCACCTGTGATATGCAAAGCCTGGGGGTTCAATCTCCAGTAATTAAAAGAATAACAGCAACAAAATAATTTGATGATGTTTCATGTCAGGGCTTTAGTTGTAGGCAAGACTGAAGAGTTAAAACTATAAAAACCATGTGCTTATATAGAGCACAAAGTGATAAGTAAAAGAACTTGCTTAAAGCACATGAGATAATACTTTGAGTCCAAACAATAAGGTTTATATCAGGAATATCACTTATAGCTAGGAGAAGAAAATTGAAACCAAAACCTAACTAGAAAGCAAGAAAATAAAACTGAAACTACAACCTTGTTAACGATGATATTTATTAATAACTAAAATTTGTTATACCAGACCAACAGAGCAGCCTGTGGCTGCACGGGATTCCAACAAGCCTGGCTGGGCAGCTCTGGGACTTGTCTGGAGGTGGGAGGCCTGGCTTGCCTTAGCTGGCAGCCTGACCTATCCTGGAGATAAAGCCCTGGGACAAGGTTGGCCTTCACCACCTCGAAACCACAACTCTGTTAACTAGTATATTTATTAATATCAATAAACTGTTATATTAGGCCAATGAGCAGTCAGTGGCCTGACAGGAGGACAGCAGGCCTGACTTACCTGATTCACCTTAGGTGGAGGCTTGAAACCTGCCACAGCCTTTTCACAATAATTAAATACACCAAGACCTTTTAATGTTTCAACACTTAGGCCTTGGCTGAGGAGTTCTCAACTGGATCCTGATCACCTAATCCCAACCAACCATGTGGATTGCTACACCTGCAGAGCTCACACTGAGATGTGCTGCTGCTTCTGAGTCCTGCTGGGAAGACAGATCTTCCTCTGTGTAAAACCCAGGGTTCTTTTCTTCCTCCTAGGAAATCTCACCTTCCTATGCTCTTTCTACCCAGCAAATTGGCCATCAGCAACTTTTATTAACCAATCAGAGAATACCTAAGAAACGGAAGTAAACAGATCTCTGAGCACTGAAATCATCCTTTGAGTACCAATGTATAAGACCTTCCTCCAACATAAAACCAAGACCCTTAAGAATCAGGGCATTTAGAAACAGAAAGAAGTTTCATTATACATGAACTACAAAACCAATTCAAAAGAACTTTTGCTATCTGTATTGCCTCAGTAGGCTCTGAACCTAGAATTTCAGGATATGGAGACTTTTTAAATTTAAATTATATTCTCTCTCTCTTTCTTTTACACACACACACACACACACACACACACACACACACACACAGACACACACACACATATAGTTGGATAGAGACATAAAGATGGGACCAATAATACATATACCCCCATAGCAAAAATAATAAAATTATTGATGAAGAAAACATTTACTATCTTTGTGTACTAATTTGAAGTTAGTTTGAGCCAATAATGTGTGTGTATATATATATATATATATATATATATATACACACATATATAATAAATTACTAAAAATAAGCCATCTAAATAAGCAGAAAATTTGAGAACAGTCATGTCAAAGTAGAAGCTGTTTAGAAATGGAGATGTATGTCACAACTTTTAAATATAGGAACGTGATAATAATTTCTCTTTCATTTTATTTATGTTTAAGTAAATATCAAAATGCTGTTGTGAGCAAAAACTTTTAAACTTATCTGAAGATTCTGTGGAAAGTTTCTTTAAAAATAATAAACGATAATATGCTGAAAGAAAATTTTCATCCATTGAGGCTGAGTTTGTCTTGGAGAAACAGTGAGAACCAGTCTAGCACCAAGTATGTTGAATTAGGTAAAGGATTCCTGGTGGAAAATAGTATATTTGAGCAAATGGAAGTGTGACTTAACATTAATATGTGTGATTTTTGTTATTGTGACTGATTTCAGTTTTGAATGACGATGAAAAAAGATAAACTAAGCACTTCTAAAATATTTCAACATTGTCTAAATTCCTTTGGAAATAGTTGTTTTGAAAGTAATGTCAATTTTTTATAGTTTCTGTATAAGAAGCAAATGTAATATATCAAAATTTGGAATATTTGAAATAATATTAGGAGAAATAAAACAGGACAATATTTTTAAATGTAATGATGGTTTAATCATAATTATTAATATAGTATTTGGAAAACTTTTGTGTCTTCAAAACTGGATTTCTTTCCATGTTGTATAATTGAAGCAAAATGATATAAGTTGAGTCATTCAATGTGTTTAATATTTAATATTAGTGATATTGAGGCTTCTTTTGATGTTACTACTAATATTGTAAGTAGTATTTCTTTTTAAAAACCTAGTGACTTAAGAAAATATCTACCTTGCTTATATCCTTGTTTCCTACTTTCTTCTCTTTTTATTATGCTGATGCTGTGTCAGGTAGAATGTTTTATTTATCCAATATCAGATAATTCAGTTTAAAGATGCTTGAACAGTCAGTAAATCCAGTGGTTCATGTAACACGAAATCTAAGACCTTTATAACACTAAAAAATGATGAATTAAATGACTGCAGTACAATAGAAAACACATGTTTTTTTTTTCATTATTATCCTGCTGCCTTATGTTATTTCTATAATATTTTCAGGCAAGCTACCAAAGAAGGTAATGGTTAGAGAGAAACACAAGTCTGTATTTTGGAGGGTATAGCTGTATTTTTTCCTGATGTTGGCAATCACCAATAAAATCCATCTTGTTCTCACCAAGCAAAACTGAAATACATGAAGTCACTTGACTGGAAACTGACATAAGAAATAAAATTATTGTGAGATTTTATAAATATCAGAATTTTCCCCCAAAGAATTTGAAAGAAATAAAGTCCCAGAGTGTGAATTAGTTTACCCACTATATTATAAAGAGGACCTATCTGCCATATATGCCATGCTACTAGAAAGCATTCATTACTTTCCTTTTTAACGAGAATGCTGGAGAGACAATACTTATATAAAGGTTTTAAATTCATAAATATTGTTCACATGAATATTGTGTGTTTATAGTATAGTGACAGTGAGCACCATTTGTTTCCCTCCAGTATTTGTGAAAAGGCTTACTTAAATCCAAGTTTCATGTGGACCTAATTGTACTTTTCCTGTGGTATTCACAATGAATTCCATGTACAACACTTACTCATACTCTGCAGATATAGAACTTAGAGACTGTCAGGTGATTGTGTCATGGACAATTTTCATCTCTGAAAGTCAATTTAATTTCCTTTTCAAGCACTAATCTCTCAACTCCCTCCAGAATTCTCACCACCACAGGTTTTCCTTCTCAAGTTTTTTCTATAATTCTACAAATAAATTGTATGTAGAATTCAATACTGTTCTCTTTTTATTTACCAATATATTCATCAAATTTTTTCATGGTATTACATTTGGCAAAAAATGTGCATTTTATTGGCTAAATATTAATACACCACTTAGTTAATTTGTTTACTAATTGATATTTACTATGAATAAAATTTCTGAATATTATAAAATGTATTTTTGCATGGACCTATTTTTATTGTACTTCGATAGATTTCTCACAATGGAATAATATCCTCATGATCTGTTTATTTTTTATGCTGTCTAAAGTATCTGGGTCACTTTGGATTCTTGGTCTTAGTGCATGATAGAACTGATTGTTACATCCTTGTTAACTGGGTATTTTAAAGTTTATTTTATCTATTCTACTTTATGTAGAATTATGTTATTATTAGTTTATGTAAACAGGTTCCATATATATATATATATATATATATATATATATATATAATTGAATGTTTTGTTAAAAGCTCTGATTGCTTAAAAGAAGCTTTTAAAGATTTTTCTCCCTATGGTTAGTATTTTTCCCACATGTTGTACCTAAAAAGATAATGACTAACAATGGTAGTTTGTATGCATGTCATTGCTATACAGCTTATACTTATGCTAGCACTAGCTATACATATCATGTTGGTACTGATATGGTCATGGTTTGTATTTTAAAAGTTACTGTCTAGTATTTACAGTATCACATTGTGGGTATATTATCTTTCACTATTAAATTTTAGGTACTATTGTTGCAAAACCAACTGATGGGGTTTATGTAGTCTATTTTTGGACAATTTTTTGTTCACCCTTTATTAATATTAAACTGTCTTCATTGATACAGGGTTATGTAAGGGGAGTTAGATTAATATAAATTAAATTTAGTGAATATCTAGGGGCTGCTGATAGTCTCTTAAAAGGGGGGCATAAGATCAACTTAGCAACTGTGGGCACTTGGTATGGCAGGATATGGACTAAAAAAAAAAGGTTTATGACTTGACATTGTTTTCAGGTGCTAATAATTTTATGAAGTGGGTGGAATCCAGATTATCCTGAAACTTGGTGAACTAGGAAAGAACCTATTTAAGGATGTGGGTGGAGCCCAAGATTTACCATACTAGAGAAGACAAGAAGCAAGGTGGCTTGTATCATCTGATGGAGAAAATGATGGCAGAGTAAAAAGCTGATCTCAAACAGAGCTGTAAAAATACAGTGAGATCTTCCTGAGGCAGAAAGAAGCTGGTGAACAGAGAAGGCCTCAGCAAAGCAGCAAAAGGCCAAGGAGTAAACCCTGTGGCACAGTTTTTTCCTTTAGGGATTTGACAGTTCAAACAGTAGCCAGAATAGAAATGTGGCTAGCCCCCAGAAATGAGGCAGAGTGGCTAAGTGGCTAATACAAATTGAATAAATTGGCTTATAGACAACTGAGGCGTTCCAGAAAGAAGAAAGCCTCAAGTCTTATTTAAAGTGAAGCTGCCATGGCCAATTTACCCTAAAGGGGGAAATTCTGCCGTGATTTACATCTGAGATGTTCCTGAAGAAAGACTGTTGACTAAGTGCCTTAAAGATCTACTCCTGAATGTTCCTGAGGACTGAGGGCCTGCCCCAGAGACTGTATCCATTTAAAAGGTTAGCATTAGTTATTAGATAATAGTTCTTATAGTTATTAATAGGGTTCCTTGTTAGATAACTGTTGATATAGTTATTAATGGGGTTAGTTGTTAGGTTATAGTCATTCTTAGGGCTAGTAGTTAGGTAATATGTGTTTATATTTGTTATAAGTGCTTATAGTTATTAATACATGTATTTGATAATTAAAAGTTTCATCTTCAGGGCTATAGAAAACATTGAAATTTTATAAAATATCTTCAATATTTTCTTTATTGTAGAGGAATTTTAATCCAGCAACATGGCTGCTCTGGCAACAGATCACATCCAAAGACTTTCTAGTTCTATGTGATCTGGTTGGAGTGAAAACACACCCTGGATTACAGCAGGATCTGGTTGGAGTACAGCTATGCCCTTAGTACAACCTTTAATTCCAAATAATGTAAGGTGAGTCTGTAGAAGGAAGCAGCAATGTTTGAAAGTGATGTCTAATTGAGGGACAGACAAAGTGATTAATCAGAGAAAGTTTTGATAGAATAGGATGTGGCCAACTCCCATGAGAGGAGGCAGGAAAGAGAGGTGACTTAAGAGAGCAGTGCTGGAGAGAGAGGGCACATAGTTTTTCTGGGTAAATTCTATGGACAGGTTGTAGAGAGAACAAGCTAGACACAGGTGAAAACAGAACAATCCAAAGAATGAGAAGGAGCCAGAAGATCAGAAAAGTTTACTACAGTTAGTTTGAAGCCAAACAGAGAAATTCAGTCAGAAGCTGAGAGACACCATTTTGAATAAGTCAGTTTGGAGAGGAGTTTGTGCCAGAACAGTTGAGTTGAACCAGACATCCAGAGTTCACAAAGACCTAGAATGGGTAAGCTTTTTCAGCAGCAAGTCTCAGAGGCTGAAAACATTCTAGGCCTAGATTAGATTATACAGAGTCTAGAAGCTCCTAGAATGGGGCCTATGGTAACAGAGGAAGGCAGTAAACCCCTGAGATAAATATTACATCTGGCAAATAAAAGTTACATTTACATTTTATTTGCTAAAAATGGTTTGGGATAATTAGATAATTTACATTTGCTAACTTTTATGGCATCACAGCTCAAATTTCATGAATTTTCATTGGTTTCATACATTATTTTATGAAGGGTAGATATCTGAGCATTATTATATCTTCTGAACTATAAAACATACTTAACTTAACCTTTTTGGGCCCAGTAACATATTCTAATATTTTTTTAGTGTCCACACATCATCTCAACATCATCTTCCAAGTTCCCATAGAACATCACACAGAGCTCTTAGTGGTTCTTCTAGTCCAAAAATCCAAAGTTCTTCCACAGTCATCTGTAAAATGTGGCCAGGGCTGTCACAGCAATATTGCAGTAGGTAGGTATCAATTTGTCTTAGGGTTGGTTTTTGTTTTTTTTTTTTTGTTTGTTTGTTTTTTGTTTTGCTTGTTTGTTTTTGTTTTTTGGTTATGGTTTTTTGTTTGTTTTGGTTTGTTTTTTTTTTTCTGCAACAAAACTCCATGACCAAACAACAAGTTGGGGAGAAAATAGTTTATTTAGCTTACACTTCCACATGGCTGTTTGTAAGGACAGGAACCTGGAGGCAGAAGCTGACACAGAGGCCACAGAGGGTTGTTGCATAATGGTTCACCTCACCTGGCTCCCTCAGCCTGCTTTGTAATAGAACCCAGTACTACCAGCGTAGGGATATTACGATGTATCCTCCCCTATTGATCACTAATTGAGAAAGTACCCTGCAGCTAGATCATGGAGGCATTCTCAACTGAAGTTTTTTCCTCTCTGATGACTCCAGCTTTAGTCAAATTGACACACACACCCAGCCAGTATACTGCATATATTATGAGTAGGTTGTTACAATTCCAGATACTTGGTTCTTTTATAAGTAAACTTTTAAAAATAAAACTTTTTTCAAAAAATTACTACTTTTTTCAGTTGACTTTATAACATGTAGCTCTCATACTGCATTATTTTTTATTTTTTATTCTATATGTCTTAGAATAGACTGCTTACAGAACAATTCCAAATTAGAGGAAGACTTCCACTTTTACACAGTGTATTTTTAAAGTTTTCTCAATTAATAAAGTCTAGAAGCTCTGGGACAAGATAGGATGGATTCAATAATGTATATTAAATATACATACATTAGGTTTATATATGTAATTATACATATATATAATTATATAGATGTATATTTAATATATGCAATATATTATTTTTTCATGTAGTATATTTTTATTATGTTTTCAGCTCCCCCAGTTCCTATCATAATATCCCAACTCCTTACATACATAAATTACCATGCTCTCGTTCTCAAGAAAAATAATGAAAATTGTACAATTTACACAAACAAAAATTGTCACAAAGAAAAAAATGCCCCCAAAAAACTTTCATGGAATTCATTTTGTGTTGGTCAACTACTCTTTGGCATGATGTCATTGCTGGAGTGTGGTTGATATGCCCGGAGAGACTTCATTGAAGAAAGCTGATTTTTATTTTCCCAGAGATTATCAATTGCAAATAGCTTCTTTGTTAGAGCATCAAGAATGGGAATTTTGTGTCCAATTCTCTTTCTTAGTGCTAGAATTTTGTCTGGTTTGCAATTGTGTAGGTTTTATGTATGCTGTTATAGCCTCTGTGTTTACATGTACATCAGTACTGTTATCTGGAACACACTGTTTACTTGTAGTCATTCATCACCTAATGCTCTTGTAGTCTTTCTGGTTCCTATTGTCCACAGACCCCTGAGACTTGAGAGAGGGGTTTGATGAAGGAGTCCCAAATTAGGATTGAGTGCTCCAAAGTCTTTCACTCTCTGCACATTTTCCAGTTATGGGTCTCTGTTTTAATTCCTATCTACTAAAAGTTTAAGCTTTCATTTTAGTAAAATTTAATTATTGAAATTTTAGAATATCCTAAGGTAGTTTTCCATTTTAAAATATTAGTTACATTTGATTTTCCATGGTTATGCACTCATTGCTATTTCAAGTTTGTTGAAAGTGACTTATTATAAAGAAATTATCAATTTTCCTATTTTTGTTGTTTCTTTTTATATAGAGTTGATTGTTGTAAGTTATTTTAAGAATATAACCCATTGAGTTAATTCTCACAGGCTCATTACAATTCTTGAAAATAATTCCATGTAAATATGTAGCATTATGATTTTTATATTGTGTCTCACTTAAAATGTCAAAACTGATGATTATATTGACTACATAATGTTGATTACAGTAGGATTTCTTGCATATTCATTTAATATACTAAGATTATATTGACTTTTATTACTCATGGCATTTTATAGCATTTGTTATATTATACTCTTCTGTCCTTCCAGTGCTAAGTACCATTCTTCTCTTTTATTTTCTTATTTACAGACATGTTTCTGAATCTTATTTGATGTATTATACTACCAGTCCTTACAAATAGGATCTTACTGCAAATTGTAACATCTAGTTTATAGCTCTTGATATTTGTTACTTTTTCAGTACCTACAGTCCTTAAAAAATCACATAAATAAAAATGTTTCACTGAAAATTTATTTATTCACATTGGAGAATGAATTGTGAAGATGGAATAGGTTTAATGAATAAGAACATGCTGAAGATATATGTACATTGTTATGGGGTAATATGGAATGTAATTCAACCACAATTTTAGAAAAGTCATGTTTAAACTTTGCTAAGTAGAGCTTTTTGGAAAAAATAAATCTACTTTTGAATTTGAAAATGCTAACCCACTCAATTTCTTAAACTAGATTTCTTTGCATATAATTTGTTTTCATTGTTTTGTGATTGTTCATTTGCATTTAAATAGATTTGTCTTCAAATGATGAACAAGCTACAATACAAATTTGGGAGTGGGAGACCATTTTGAAGAAAGCAGACACTTTTCTGACTGTTGGGGTAGTGTTAAGCATTCTGTTAATTAATTGGTCCTGTTTGCCGTCTGTTACTTATATTGACTCTGATTAGTTAAATAAAATGCTCAGGCCTGAGACTGGGCAAAGACAGAGAAAGGTGGGACTTCCTGAGATTAGAACAGGAAGCTTGTGCTTTAGACAGAGTATTAATGCATTCCAGCCAGGAGCAGGAAGAGGAGGACACACACCATGAGTTAGAGAAAAGAACCTCATTCCACGTGACCTGGAACATCACCAGAGCATGGAGAACGGCAGTCCAAGGGGACGTATGTATATATGGGGTCATATTTGGGTAGTAAAATTAAGAGATAATTTAGATGGGCTAGGATTGCTTAATTCAGACATAGGATTGTTAAAATCCATGTGATGTCTGTGTGCTCTTTTATAATGGCTGCTTAAAGATTAACAACTGCTGGGAGCGAAGATGGCGGCGACCTACACTGACGCATTCTGAACGCGGGGAAAAAAGAGCCAAAAAAACACAGAGTTATTGGGCACTGGGCAAAAACCGGAGGGGCTAGACCCCCCCCCCGGGAACACTCACAGCTCCCAAGGGACTGTTAAAAGTCCCAGAGCAAGGCTCTCCCCATCTCTCACAGACACGGAGGCCACTAAACACGGGATTCGGGAACTCCCATTTGGTGAGGTGCCTGGTAAGATCGATCCCAATTTACAGCAGGCAGAATCAGGGTCCACTTGGCCATACATCGCTGTCCTATTGGGCTCCCCACACATCAGGTTGAACTTATACCCACTTAAAAAACGTTGCGAGATAGTGGAAGCCTTAGCAAGGAACAAACAGGGGGCTCAGCAGGTGGTCCGCAGCCGCTGGTGAAGCTGAGGGCGGGAGGTTCCATGAGAGCGCGGGAAGCTGGGAACACAAAAGCAGGCGGGAGGGACCAAATCCCGCACAATCACGATAGTGCAGCTGGAGAGGGAGCACAGCTGGAAGGGTCAAATCCCCACGAGTCCACGGCAGGTCATCTGGGGAGAGAGACAGGCGTGGGCGGGGCCAGGGATCCGTGCACCCACAGCTGAGCTGCTGGGACGAGAGGTGCACGCAGGCAGCCAGAGGATCCGGGGCTTGGGGTACCCACGGGACCCGTGGCGGCGCAGACAGGAAGGGAATCAGGAACAGAGTCCAGCCCTGTGGCGAGAAGCCTAGAGAGAAACCAGAAATCGGGACCATAGCTGTATCCTGGAAAATCCAGGCATAACAGGTGTGGAGCCAGACCCTGTCAGCCTCCAGGACAACAAACAAAGCCCACAGAATCTGTGCCTGGGCAAACAGGCCCATACCATCAGAACCATTACAGGCTGATAACTCAGAGTGCAACATAGAGAAGTCTGAATTGGGAGCAGTGAAACAATCCTGGTCCATTACTCACAACCTGGGAATAGGCTGCACCAGATCACAGTGCCTCTGGCGATTAAAACCACAGTGACCTTGAAATCCCCCTGTAAGCAACGACAGATAGCCAAGTAACTCGTCCCCTGCACCAAATCATCCACTGTGGTTCCAAGCACAGAAAACAGACAGCTAAATGCATCCAATGGCGAAAGGTCAAAAAAAAAAAAATAGAAATCAAGGAATTATGACTCCAACAAAGCAGAACCATCCTAGCTCATCCAATTCGGATGACCACACACCAACAGAAACACATGAAAACATTGACAATTCTGCAGTATGGAAAGTGATAGAGTCCCTGCAAGAGGAACTTAAATCTATGAAGGAATTCAAAGAAGCCACAATTCTACAAATCAAAACAAGGAACAACACCATTAAAGAGCTCCAAGCCAAGGTGACAGAGCTTGAACAGGAAAAGGAAAAAGCCATGAAAGATTTTCATACAAAAACAAGCAAGCTGGAGAAGGAAATGTACAAAACGAACAAAACCATACAAGACATGAAAATAGAAATAGAAACAATAAAGAAAACACAGTCAGAGTTAAAAGAGGAAGTGGAGAACCAAGGGAAGAGAACAGGAACTACGGATGTGAGTATCAACAATAGGATGCAAGAGATGGAAGACAGGATCTCAGGCATGGAAGATTCAGTGGAAGAAATCAGTACAACATCCAAAGAAAATGAGAAGGCTAAAAAATCTCTCACCAACAACATCCAAGAAATCAAGGACTCATTGAAAAGACGGAACCTAAGAATTATAGGTATAGAGGAAAGAGAAGACTCCCGACTCCAAGGTCCAGGAAATATCTTCAACAAAATCATAGAGGAAAACTTCCCAAACCTGAAAAAAGAGATGCCAATAAAAATCCAAGAGGCATACAGAACACCAAACAGATTAGACCAGAAAAGAAACTCCTCTCGCCACATAATAATTGAAACCCCAAATGTACAGAACAAAGAAAGAATATTAAAAGCTGTAAGAGAAAAAGGTCAAGTCACATACAATGGCAGACCCATCAGAATTACACCTGACTTCTCCCCAGAAACGATAAAAGCTAGAAGGGCCTGGTCAGATATACTACAAGTCCTAAGAGATCATAGATGCCCAGCCAGACTACTTTACCCAGCAAAACTCTCTATCAACATAGATGGAGAAAACAAGATATTCCATGACAAAATTAAATTTAAACAATATCTACCCACAAACCCAGCCCTACAGAAAATCCTAGAAGGAAAATCCCAACCCAGAGAAGAAAACTCCACCCAAGAAAACAAAGGGAATAGAAAACCCATCAGCAACTAAACCAAAAGAGGAACAGGACCACCGCCTATACCAAACTAATGGGAAATAACAACCCCAGGTCACTAATATCCATCAACATCAATGGACTCAACTCCCCAATAAAAAGACATAGGTTTACAGAGTGGATCCGCAAGCAAGATCCTTCCTTATGCTGTATACAAGAGACACATCTAACTACAAAAGATAGACACTGCCTCAGAGTAAAGGGCTGGGAAATGGTTTTCCAAGCAAATGGACACAGGAAGCAAGCTGGAGTAGCCATCCTAATATCAAACAAAACAGACTTCCAACTGAAGTTAATGAAGAAAGACAAAGAAGGGCACTATATACTCATTAAAGGAAATAGTCATCAAGAGGAAATTTCAATACTGAACATCTATGCCCCAAATACAAAGGCACCTACTTTTGTAAAAGAAACACTTCTAAAACTTAAAGCACATGTCGATCACAACACACTAGTAGTGGGAGACTTAAACACCCCACTCACAACAAAGGACAGATCATCAAGACAGAAGACAAACAGAGAAATATTGAGTCTAACAGAGATCATGAAACAAATGGACCTAACAGATATCTACAGAACGTTTCACCCAAACACAAAGGAATACACCTTTTTCTCAGCACCCCATGGAACCTTCTCCAAAATCGACCACATAATTGGTCACAAAGATAGTCTCAGTAGATACAAGAAAATTGAAATAACACCTTGTATCTTATCAGACCACCACGGAATAAAGCTGGTCTTCATCAGTAAAAGAATCAACAGAAAGCCTACACACACATGGAAATTGAACAGCTCCTTACTGGATGACCACTGGGTCAGGGAAGAAATAAGGAAGGAAATCAAAGACTTCTTAAAATCCAACGACAATGAAGACACAACATACCCAAACCTATGGGATACATAGAAAGCTGTGCTACGAGGAAAGTTCATAGCACTAAGTGCTTTTAAAAAGAAAATTGTGACAGCTCATATTAGTGAACTAACAGCTAAGCTGGGTGAATTGGAAAAAAAAGAAACAAACACTCCCAAGAAGAGCAGAAGACAGGAAATCATCAAACTTAGAGCTGAAATCAACAACTTAGAATCAAAAAGAACTATACAAAGAATCAATGAAACCAAGAGTTGGTTCTTTGAGAAAATCAACAAAATAGACAGACCCCTAGCCAAATTAACTAAAAGGCAAAGGGAAAGAACACAAATCAACAAAATCAGAAATGAAAAGGGAGAAATAACAACAGACATTGAAGAGATCCAGAAAATATTCGGGCATTACTTTAAAAATCTATATTCCACTAAATTTGAAAACCTAAGCGAAATGGACAATTTCCTCGATAAATTCCACCTACCAAAACTAAATCAAAATCAGATTAACAGCTTAAACAGCCCAATAACACCTAAGGAAATAGAAACAGTCATTAATAATCTCCCAACCAAAAAAAGCCCAGGGCCAGATGGCTTTAGCACGGAATTCTACCGGACCTTCAAAGAGGCACTAACACCATTACTTTTCAAACTCTTCCACCACATAGAAACAGAAAGATCACTGCCAAACTCATTCTATGAGGCCACTGTCATTCTGATTCCTAAACCACACAAAGACCCAACAAAGAAAGAGAACTTCAGACCAATCTCCCTCATGAACATTGATGCAAAAATACTTAATAAAATACTAGCAAACCGAATTCAAGAACACATCAAAAGTATCATACACCATGATCAAGTAGGCTTCATCCCTGGAATGCAGGGATGGTTCAATATACGAAAGTCTATCAATGTAATTCACCACATAAACAAGTTGAAAGAAAAAAACCACATGATAATCTCGCTAGATGCAGAAAAAGCATTTGACAAAATCCAACACCTCTTCATGCTAAAAGTTCTGGAGAGAACGGGCATACAAGGACCATACCTAGAAATAATAAAGGCAATATACAGCAAGCCAGTAGCCAACATCAAATTAAATCGAGAGAAGCTTGAAGCATTTCCTCTAAACTCAGGGACAAGACAAGGATGTCCCCTTCCCCATATCTCTTCAATATAGTACTTGAAGTCCTTACTAGAGCAATAAGACAACTAAAGGAGATCAAAGGGATAAAAATTGGAAATGAAGAAGTCAAATTATCCCTATTCGCAGATGATATGTTAGTATACATAAGCGACCCCAAAAACTCCACCAAAGAACTCTTACAGCTGATAAACAACTTCAGCAAGGTGGCTGGATACAAAATTAACTCAAAAAAATCAGAAGCCCTTCTTTATACAACAAACAAATATACCGAGAAAGAAATAAGGGAAACAACCCCCTTCACAATAGCCACAAACAACATTAAATACCTGGGGGTAACTCTAACCAAGCATGTAAAGGACCTATATAACAAGAACTTCAAGCCCCTGAAGAAAGAAATGGAAGAGGCCTTTAGAAAATGGAAAGATCGCGGAGCGAAGATGGCGGCGACCTACACTGACGCATTCTGAACGCGGGGAAAAAAGAGCCATAAAAAACACAGAGTTATTGGGCACTGTGCAAAAACCGGAGGGGCTAGACCCCCCCCACCCCGGGAACACTCACAGCTCCCAAGGGACTGTTAAAAGTCCCAGGGCAAGGCTCTCCCCATCTCTCACAGACACGGAGGCCACTAAACGCGGGATTCGGGAACTCCCATTTGGTGAGGCGCCTGGAGAATCGAAGTGTCCATTAGGGGAGCCCGGGGACGGCGGACAGCGGAATCCTCAGCAGAGAGCAGAATCAGGCACCAAGGAGGATGAGTGACCCAGTTGATTCTGCCTGGCAGACTTCCTCAATAGCTGTCTCCATCGGGGGCCTGCAACCACCACTGCAATCCAGTGTCACTGGGACCGTTCAGCTCTACACAATGCCCCAGCCGGAACCTCAGTGAAGCCTGCAAGATCAGCTTCTGCCTACAAACCCCTTAGGTCATCTAAACAGCTGAGAACAGAAGGACTGAACATAAAAGGATTGTACTAACATTTTTAATCATTTTTCCCATTTGGGTTGGGGCCCCAAACAGGTCTACTACGACCCAAATCAGCAGGAAGTCACTTTAAGAGAGCGACGTCCCATGCCCAGAGGGTGGGGAGGGTGTTTCTCTGCCCATCTTTTTGGTTATTTGAAGGATAACTGAAAACTCTGTTATGTAGGGGAAGAGACTACAAACTGATAAATGGTCCTGTCTTAATGGGTTTTAGAGGTTAGCCCCAGGGAATTCCTACTTTTCCTTTTCTGTATCCTTCTTCCTCTCCTATGTAGGAGTGCATGGGCTTGAGAAAAATGAGATATAGACATAGCACAGGAAGGTCCAAGAAGAAGGGGCAGATTATTGAAAATGCCCTTATACCTTTGTATATTGATACAAAATTAGTAGTTTATTTGGCTAAAGTGGTATTGACCATTGTTTATTGTGCAAAAATAAGATTGTATTGGATTACATCGGTATTGATCTTTGTATATTGATACAAAATTAAGATTATAGTTGGCCACAATGGAATTGACCCTTGCATATGGACGTAATATTAAGAGTATATTGGGCTACATAGGCATTGATCTTGGTATATTGATACATAATTAAGAGTATATTTAACCACAATTGAATAGATCTTTGTATATTGATACAAATTTAAAGGTAATGTTTCCCAATGGTATCATACCTAGAGATACTTAAAAATAAAATGTGAAGCTCTGACCTCTTGATACCAACCGTCTAAAACGGTCTAGGATAGTTAAAACAAACTCCTAGTCATGCAAACATGTCTCTTTGTTGGCTACTGTGACAGTCTATCACAGATATTCTCTAAACTACCCAGTAATCAAGTTGCTAAGAGACAAGCAACATTTGCTTATCTAAATACAAGAGATGGATGGGGCATCTTCAAAAACCCCTTGAGATCTGCAGAATATGGCATTCAAAGATGTTATCTTAAATCAAGATTTTTTTTTTATATCGAGACATATCAGCGCCTGACGGCAACCCTATTCTACTCCAAGTAGAGGATAAGCATCGAAGAACCTCCACTGTAAGATGGTTGAATTGGTGACAAGCCTTTCTCTTGGCATGAAAAAACCCCTTGCACCAACTGCAGACAGACTGCTGTCCAAAAAGGACAAAACTTGGTAGCGGGGAAGTCGACAGCCTAACTCTGCCAAGACAGGGTAGGAAAAACCCCTTGCTTCAACTGTAGATAGACTGCTGTCCAAAAAGGACAAAACTTGGAAGCAGGTAAGTCGACAGCCTAGCTCTGCCAAGACAGGGTAGGCGAGTCCTTCATAACCCCTGCTCTACAATCAATGTCTGTCAGAGATATGGGGCCAAATGACTGAAGATTGATGCTGTAATGTATGGAGAGAAAATGGGAGCTGTCCAGGCAGCCACTGGTATGTCATTTCTTAGTTTGGGAAGCTGCAGCCCTGCACTTCCTATATAATCAGATATATTTGTCCCTCTCAGGTCTCTGAGGTGGTTGATGAATAGATAGCTAGAGTCTCATAGTTAAATTTTGAGTTGTTTGGGAATCAAGAGGGTGTTCTAAGAAGATGCTTTTTAAATTGTGATGAAAGTTGAGTTGGATATAGAACTTTAAACTCATGGAGATAGGTCGACAGTAGAATGTTGAAGTCAGGTGCCAAATACATATAGAATGGACATTGGGATTGTATGCCAAGCCATATAACTCCCATAATTTTGGCCTAATTACCTCTGTTGTTTTGTATTGTATTTATTATTATAAGAGCAAGAGCCATTTGTTGGACTGAAAGGGGGAGCTGTTGGGGGGAAAAGATATATCTTAAACTTACAAAAAAGGAAGGGGATGGGTGGGTTGAGGCGGAAGAGGGTGGGAGGGTGGGACTGGAGGCGGGGTAGGGAGGGGATTTCAATTGAGATGTAATTTGAAGAAATAAAAAATAAAGTAAAAAAATAAAATAAAACAGAAGCAAAGTATACATTTAAAACAAAATAAAACATTTTATTCAGATTTTCTAA
>CAJQZJ010032188.1:24364567-24410066 GCA_907164525.1 Lophiomys imhausi | reverse complement strand
TTCTTTTTTTTTTGATATCGAGACATATCAGCGCCTGACAGCACCCCCTATTCTACTCCAAGTAGAAGATAAGCATCGAAGAACCTCCACTGTAAGATGGTTGAATTAGTGGCAAGCCTTTCTCTTGGCATGAAAAAACCCCTTGCACCAACTGCAGACAGACTGCTGTCCAAAAAGGACAAAACTTGGTAGCAGGGAAGTCGACAGCCTAGCTCTGCCAAGAGAGGGTAGGTAAGTCCTTCATAATCCCTGCTCTACAACAAATGTCTGTCAGAGAAACAGGACCCAAAGGCTGAAGATTGATGCTGGAATGTATGGAGAGAAAATGGGAACTGTCCAGGCAGTCATTGGTATGTTCTTTCTTAGTTTTGGAAGCTGCAGTCTCTGCACTTCCTATATAAGCAAATATATTTATCCCTCTCAGGTCTCTGAGGTGGTTGAAGAATAGACAGCTAGAGTCTTATAGTTAAATTTTGAACTGTTTAGGAATCAAGAGGGTGTTATAGATCTAAGAAGATACTCTTAAAAGTGTGTTGCAAGATAGTATGAATGTTGAGTCACATATAGACCTTTAAACTCATGGAGTTGGTTAGATAGTAGAATGTTAAAGTCAGGGGCTAAATATGTATAAACTGGACATTGGGAAGGTATACTGGGCCAATTTACTCTCATAAATGTGGCATATTTATATCTATTGTTTTGTATAATACTTACTGTTATAAGAGAAGGAACCAGCTGTTGGACTGTAAGGGGAAACTTCTGGGGGGAAGAGGGTGGAAGGGCGGGATAGGAAGGGGGAATAGGGAGGGGTTTGTTACTGAGATGTAACTTGAAGAAAAAAAAATAAAGTGTTTAAAAAAAAAAAGATTAACAACTGCCAAACCAATTAAATATAATATAAACACTAAGATAAAGAGCTAAAATGACAGCACATGCTGGCGAGGGTGTGGAGAAAGGGGAACCCTACTCCATTGCTGGTGGGGGTGCAGGCTTGTGCAACCACTATGGAGGTCTGTCTGGCGATATCTTAGAAATCTTGGAATAACTTTGCCTCAGGACCCAGCCATACCACTTCTGGGTATACTCCCAAAGGACCCCTCACGGAGATATAGGGAAGTCTCCTCATCTATGCTCATAGCAGCCTTATTTGTAATAGCTAGAAATTGGAAACAACCCAGATGTCCCTCAACTGAAGAGTGGATTAAAATATTGTGGTACATCTATACAATGGAATATTACTCAGCTATCAGAAACAATGAAATCATGCAATTTGCAACCAAATGGATGGATCTAGAGAAGCTCATCCTGAGTGAGCTAACCCAGACTCAGAAGGATGCACATAGCATCTATTCACTTTTAGTAGGATTTTAGCTATATCGTACAAATATCTGTACTACAACCAACACACCAAAAGGAACACGGACATAAACGTTTTTTTCATTTCTTTTTCTTTTTCCTTTTCCTTTTTTTTCTTTTTCTTTTTCCTTTTCCTTTTTTTCTTTTTCTTTTTCCTTTTCCTTTTTCTTTTTCCTCTCTTTTTTGTTGTTGTTCTTTGTTTTTGTGGGTTTGTATGTTTGTTGGTCTTTTTTTTAATTTTCCCCCGTAGCAAGGAGACACCTTTCACTGGCAGTACTGCCTCGTAGGCCCCCGGTGTATGAAGAGGCTCTTGGCCCTCATATGACTCCTGATCTGTGGTGAGAGACTGTTATGCAGGGACACTCCACCCCAGAGGAATAAGATGGAAGGGTCAGGGGATAGAGCATGGGAGGGTGGGGCTGGGAAGCAAGAAAAGAGGACAATATGATAAGGATGTAACATGAAGCAACAAACAAATAAATTTATTACTTAAAAAAAGCAGGTAACAATGTTAAAACACTGTAAATAAAATAAAGGATACAGCCGTTCAACCTGGTTTTATAAACCTCCAATTGTCGAAAAAAAGTAGAGCTAAGGTAAAATACATGAGAAATGTGGTGTTAACCCATGCCTTTAACTTCAGCAGAGATGGGAGGAGCACCATAGAGTTAGTGGTCTTATAAATTCTAGATTAAGGGTTTGCACCCTCACCACCCTGTTACAAGGAACAGGGTGGTGAGGGTGCACACCCTTAATCCCATCATTCAAGAAGAGTACACCCTTAATCCCAACACACTAGAGATAGAAACAGGCAGATCTCAGAGCTCAAGGTCAGCCTGATACAAAACAAACTCTAAATAGAGAAAAACTTCGATCCAGGAGTGGTGGAACACATCTTTAATCCCTTCAGATGGGAACCACAGGTCTCTGATCCCAATAATTAGAATGCAGAGACACACACATAGGATTTGGAAGGAACTAAGTTTAAAAGCTACTTACAAAAGGCCTACTTAATACAAACAAATTGTCTTTTGAGATCTCAAAATATATATACTAAAGCTGGTTTAGCTCCAAAATAACAAAATAATTTCTTCTTTAACCCAGATTGAAAGATAACACTTTATATATTGTCAAAAAAACAAATTTTGCTTCAGGAGAAATATTACCTAGCCCCTCCCCCACCAAAAAGAGGGTAATTGTCCCAGAGTTAGGATTAGGGCAGGGCTCTGTTCTTATCTTTCCCGGAGAATCAAAGCATCCATTCAAGGAACCCAGGGACAACTGGATAACGTAAACCTCAGCAGAAAACAGAATCAGACACCAAAGAAGATGAGTGACCCAGTTGATTCAGCTTGACAGACTCCCTCAATAGCTGTCTCCATCAACAGCCTACAACCACAACAACTCAATATCGCTAAGACCGTTCAGCTCTACACAATGCCCCAGCCAGAACCTCAGTAAAGACTGGAAGATCAGCTTCTGCCTACAAACTCCTTAGGACATCTAAACAGCTGAGAACAGAAGGACTGAACATAAAAGGATTGTACTAACATTTTTAACCATTTTTCCATTTTGGTTCGGGCCCCAAACAGGTTTACTACGACCCAAATCAGCAGGAAGTCATTTTAAGAGTGCGACGTCCCATGCCCAGAGGGTGGGGAGGGTGTTTCTCCGCCCCCCCCCTTTTGGTTATTTGAAGGATAACTGAAAACTCTGTTATTTAGGGGAAGAGATTACAAGTTGTTAAATGGTCCTGTTTAATGGGTTTTGGAGGTTAGACCCAGGGTATTCCTTCTTTCCCTTTTCTTTATCCTTCTTTCTCTCCTATGTAGGAGTGCACAGACTTGAGAAAAATGAGACATAGACATAGCACAGGAAGGACCAAGAAGAAGGGACAGATTATTGAATATGCCCTTATACCTTTGTATATTGATACAAAATTAGTAGTATATTTGGCTAAAGTGGTATTGACCATTGTTTATTGTGCAAAAATAAGATTGTATTGGACTACATCGGTATTGATCTTTGTATATTGATACAAAATTAAGATTATAGTTGGCCACAATGGTATTGACCCTTGTATATGGACGTAATATTAAGATTGTATTGGGCTACATAGGCATTGATCTTTGTATATTGATACAAAATTAAGAGTATATTTAGCCACATTTGAATAGATCTTTGTATGTTGATACAAAATTAAAGGTAACGCTTCCTAATGGTATCGTACCTAGAGATACTTAAAAATGAAATGTGAAGCTCTGGCCTCCTGATACCAACCGTCTTAAACTGTTTAGGATAGTTAAGAAAAACAAACTCCTAGTCATGCAAGCATGTCACTTTGTTAGCTACTATGACAGTCTATCACAGATATTCTCTAAACTACTCAGTAATCAAGTTGTTAAGAGACAAGTAACATTTGCTTATCTAAATACAAGAGATGGATAGGGCATCTTCAAAAACCCCAAGACATCTACAGAATATGGCATTCAAAGATGTTGTCTTAAATTAAGATTTTTTTGATATCGAGACATATCACCTCTGACAGCACCCCCTATTCTAGTCCAAGTAGAAGATAAGCATCGAAGAATCTCCAGTGTGAGATGGTTGAATTAGTGGCAAGCCTATCTCTTGGCATGAAAAAACCCCTTGCTTCAACTGCAGACAGACTGCTGTCCAAAAAGGACAAAACTTGGTAGCAGGGAAGTCGACAGCCTAGCTCTGCCAAGACAGGGTAGGTAAGTCCTTCATAATTCCTGCTCTACAATAAATGTCTGTCAGAGAAACAGGACCAAACGGCTGAAGACTGATGCTGGAATGTATGGAGAGAAAATGGGAACTGTCCAGGCAGTCACTGGTTTGTCATTTCTTAGTATTGGAAGCTGCAGGCCCTGCACTTCCTATATAAGCAAATATATTTATCCCTCTCAGGTCTCTGAGGTGGTTGAAGAATAGACAGCTAGAGTCTCATAGTTAAATTTTGAGTTGTTTAGGAATCAAGAGGGCGTTCTAGATCTAAGAAGATGGTTATAATAGTGATGCAAGTTAGTATGAAAGCTAAGTCAGTTATAGAACTTTAAACTCAAGGAGATGGTTAGATGGTAGAATGTTAAAGTCAGGGGCCAAATATGTATGATCTGGACATTGGGAAGGTACACTGGGCCATTTAACTCTCATAAATGTGGCATATTTATTTCTGCTGTTTTGTATAGTATTTACTGTTATAAGAGAAAGAACCATTTGTTGGACTGAAAGGGGAAGCTGTTGGGGGGAAGAGGGTGGAAGGGTGGGACAGGAAGGGGGAATAGGGAAGGATTTGTGACTGAGATGTAACTTGAAGAAAAAAAAGTATTTAATAAATAAAATAAAATAAAATAAACACTAATAAATCATTAAATATAACCTAAATACTGTTAATCAATTTAATTAATTTTTTCAACATATGGCGCCCAATTATGGCAATTAGAATCCATGCTTACAGTGTGAGAAGGCCAAGGTTAAAGCTGGTTTCCTAGCCAAAGATTAGGAAACCGAACCCAAATGCATTTCAAAGGTGCAGCTACCTTAACAAAAGATGTTGCCTTGCAGCAAAGGCAGAGAGCTAAGGCTTAGTTCTCCTTATGTACTAAAAAAACTGGCAGCCTTCTAAACAGAACTTGAGAGCAGAATTAATCACCAAGATTTAAAGTGGAGGAATTCATAATGCCTCAACACTTTTGTATTCCAATTGAGTTCGTTCCTCTTAGCATGCAAATGATTTTCACCCTGACAATTGTGCTTCTGTGTATCTTTTTTGAGAAAGTTCAGACTAGGATAGTCTTAAAGGAAAGAATTTTCAGATGGAATGCTAAATTGTCAACAGTGATAATGAAGGAAAGAGGGAGGCCTTTCCTGATAAATAAGGAAAAATTGATGGCAGCTGGAGCTAAGAGCTCCCTGGGTACTAGGGGCCTGTCAGAAGTTTCTGGTATTGGCCCTCCAGTGAAAAAGAGTCACAACTATATTTCAAGGAATAATAAAAAAAAAGCTTAAATTGCACCAATGGGATGGCATGGTTAGACATGCCAAAGTATATGTTGGCATGGTTAGAACATGGATTTTGGAATATTGTTTCTTTGCTTGATTTTTGTTTAGATGTCTTTGATTTTCCTATATCGGGACGTAGAAAGGATTTTTTCTGGTTTGGCATTGCTAAAACATAAGAGATTTTTGAAGATTTTGGGCAGAATTCAAATTGTCACTACAGTTCAAAGTTGCTCTTTGCATTACAAAGTTACTGAAATCTGGGATTTAAGTGAAATACATGAGCAGGGTGGTACTGGCACACACCCTTAATCCCTTAATCCCATCACACTACAGGAAGAAACAGGCAGATCTCTGGATTCTAGACCATCCTGGTTTATGATGAAAGCAGGGCAGGAACCCTGCTGATAAGATAAGACTGCTTACTAAAGACAGTCTAGAATTAAAAAATGACAGATTTTTCCCTTGATGTTAAATTTAATAATGTCCTTCCTGATCTAATAGATAAATACAGATAATCTCAAATTTACATGAAGAGAAAGAGGTCACAAGCCAGTCTCCTTAGGTGTGGAGCTCCCACTGGAGAACTGGTTTCAAGAGGCATTTTGCCCCTAAGAGAGATGTTAATTGATGGGTATGGTGCTACATGCCTTTAATCCCAGAACTTTGGAGGCAGAAGCAGGCTAATATCTGTGAGTTCAAGGCTAGCCTGGTGTACAAAGTGAGTCCAGGTCAAGGATATACACAGAGAGAGAGAGAGAGAGAGAGAGAGAGAGAGAGAGAGAGATTCTGTTAATCAATTTAAGGACCCAGAGTTAGGCCTGGGACGAACATGCAACCTTCATGACTCCCACAGACAACAGTTAAGAAAAGCTAACATAAAATAACATATCATGCTATTGTACACCAGTCTCCTTAAGAATGGAGCTTCCATGGGACAATTGGAACTCAAACTAATACAAAATGGTTTAATTAATGCTATTGTTTAATAAGGATAATTCAATTATTTAAGTTCATACCTTGATCTCAAAACTTGAGAGACAAGGAAAAAACAGGTTCTTATGTGTTCAAGGCCAATCTAATCTACAGAGCTCTACAGAACAAATCAAGACAGCCCAAGCTACAAATAGAAACCCTGTCTCAATAAGGATAGATATATCCACATAGAAATTAAATCTTCAAAGAAAGGAGAAAGGGAAAGAAAAAATATATAAATGCATACCTTTGATCCCAAAACATGGGAGACAAAGACAGAGACAGATTGGTTCCTGTTGAGTTTGAGGCCAACCTAATCTACAAAAAGCCAGAACAATACAGAGTAAACCTGTTTTAATCAATTAATAAATTTATGTCAACTGTATAGGAGAATATTTAAACTCCATTCAGTCTTATGCTATATTTTCAATTTAAAATACATTATATATAGCATACATGTAATATTATTACATGCCATCTTTTTCTGTAGCATGAATGGAGACTTACAAATGTCTTTCTTCTGTTCAAAAAAAGAACAGAAAATATTCCTTAATCGGTTTGTGCATCCTGCACATCCAAGGCATTTTGGTAATTGCAGAACTATAAGTTACTTGTGAGAAATTATACATTTTCAGAACAATGGGACCAGAGACCAAAGAAGACAAGACAAGTAACCCAAATGATCCAGCCTCATAGACTGCCTAAATAGCTGTTTCCTCAAAAATCTGCATCCAGAACAACTTCCAACAGCTTGCTTAGATGGCCCAGCCTCAAAGACCCTTCCAGACAGGACTTCAATAAAGCCCTGAACTTTCCTACCCAAAGACCTGCTTCGGATTACAAATTGCTCAGAACATTCAAATTGCTGAGCACTTAGAGACTGGATAACAATTGTTACAGTTTACTTGCTTAACTATTTTTTCTCATTTTATTTGGGCCCCCAAACAGTTTTTCTGTGTCCCAATTCAGCAGGAAGCAGTTTTAAGAGAGAAACTTCCCATTCCCAAAAGTAGGGTGGATGATTCTTTGGTTATTTGATGGGTTATAGATGTTGTTTAGGGGGAAAGTTAGACTTGGAGATCACTTTTTCTTTTCTCTATCCTTCTTTCTATCTTATATAGGGGGAAAACACTTGAAAAGAAAAAGGGGGAATATATAATATAGAAATGATAAGATATAAGGATAGATTATTGAATCTGCTCTGAAAGTCAAAACTATTTTTAGTCTTTAAATAAGGTCAAATTTTGATTAATTGGTATATAAATTTATATTTAGACACATATTATGTATATTTCAACTTAACTTATATAAGGTATTGTACCTATACAAATCATTTAAAAGTACAGGTTTACTTCTGATCCTTTTATGGGTTGCTATTGCAGTCTATTTAGGAGTCTGGATAATACAAGTTGACTGGCCAGTTGAGCTTCTGGTCATGTCAAATACTAGTTTTAATTTATCACAAAATAGATTTAAAAGGTTAAACAGATAGTAAATGGTTAAAAATATACAGTTTGTTCATAGATAGATAGAAGATAGATAGATTTATAAATAAATCGATAGTTGTCTTCAAAACCCTCAGAGGAATACAGAAAATGGCATTTAAAGATGCTTTAATTTTTTAAAGAATTGTTTGACTTAAGACAGTCAGCTCCTGACAGCTCCCATTTGACTTGGAAGAAGACAATGACCATCAAATAGAAATATCCCATCAGGAAATAAGTCTTCAAAAAGAAATCTCCCATCAGGAGATAACTCCTATTGGGCAAAAATGCCCCTGTTCTCTTAACAGACTATACACATTCCAAAGATGGACCAGAGCTTAAATGCAGGTAAGTCGATATCCTGATTCTGCACAGACAGAATGGGAAAATCCTTCTTATTTCATGCTGCACAACTTAGATTGTTAAAAAATGCTTTGCAAGAAGGCTGAAGATGATGCTCCAAAGATATCAAGAGATATTTTGGACTATCTAGGCAACAAACTGTCATATTTATTTTTGGAAGCTGCTCTCCTATGCTTCCTACTCACTCAACTAATACCTTTATAACTTCTTATGTCTTTGATGGGGTTGAAGGCATAATAGGTATAAAATTTCAATTGAACTTGAGTTGTTTAGGATTTAAAAGGATATTTTCAAGTCTAAATAAAATCTTTAGGTTTATAAATATAGGATATGAAAGAAATTATTTAGGTTCGGAAATTTAGATACACTAAGATAGATAGATTTTTTTTTTGTTGTTCTTCAAGATTACCTGATACAAATAGGCTAAACATTATGTGCATAACTTTTATATATGGTTTTCTTGATTGTTTCATATTTGTTATTATTGTTTTTACTATATGTGTTAAAAAATTTAGGGTTTTTTTTTTTAGGTAAATGGAGGGAATTGTTGGATTAGTGTTACGCATTCTAAAAGTTAATTAATTGGTCCTATTTTCTGTCTGTTACAAACCTAGGATTGCTCAATTCAGGCCTAGGATTGTTAAAATACATGTGATGTCTGTTACTTATATTGACTCTGATTGGTTAAATAAAATGCTCAGGCCTGAGACTGGGCAAAGACAGAGAAAGGTGAGACTTCCTGAGAATAGAACAGGAAGCCTGCGCTTTAGACAGAGGATTAATGCAGTCCAACCAGCAGCAGGAAGAAGGAGGCATACACCATGGGTTAGAAAAAAGAACCTCATTCCACGTGACCTGGAGCATCACCATAGCATGGAGAATGGCAGTCCAAGGGGATGTATGTATATATGGGGTCATATTTGGGTAGTAGAATTAAGAGCTAGTTTAGATGGGCTAGGATTGCTCAATTCAGGCCTAGGATTGTTAAAATACATGTGATGTCTGGGTGCTCTTTTATAATGGCTGCTTAAAGATTAACAACTGCTGAACCAATTAAAAAACATAAATACTGGTAAATAATTTAATTATTTCTACAAATGGCACCCAAAGTAATTTAATTAATTTTTTTTTTTACATCTGACCTTATAGTTCAAAATGTCATAATGATGTCTTTACATTTTATCACATCATGAGAATTAAGTACATGGTACTGCAAGAGAAGTAAAATCTGGTATAACTTCTGAATGTTTGGCTTGAACTGAGTTCTCTGTCTTCAGATTATTTTAATGCTATATAATACCATTTCAAGTCTCAGCTATTTCAAGGCTTGGTAAAGAGTGACAGTTTAAGATAATTGTAACAGCTTATATGTTCTTGTTGACTTTGGGTTTTGAATGATGTTGTCTACTTGGCTTCTTATATTGACAAGCATAACATGCTACATTGGAAATTATAGGGATGTTAACAGTACATCTAATAATGTTTGTCAGATTGTGACAAAAGCACATAGACAATAAATATCATTAATGTAGTGTTAAAGAAGTTATATAATCATTTAAAAGATGAGATTTAGAGATATAATCTAAATGCATGTTATTACGTTTTTGAATGTTGAAGTTTAATATGTCATTATAAAACCTTTATTTAAATCAATAGAGTGATCTTAAATCGCTGGTCTGCTCTTGGTAGCACGTACATGAAGAAAAATGTACATCTTATCAAGTAGTCTCTTAAAGTGCCTGATTTCTGCACAAAATGTATCTAAATATTATACTATAATTATATGTACCCATTTGGGCTAACTTGTCTTCTGAGAATTCAGTAACCATATTGCAAACCCTAACTAATGTAAACTAATGAGTTCTATATTAAAATGTACAGTATTTACCCCTCTCCTCCCAACATCAACTAGGTCCCAGGAGACTGTGAGATGTATTTCAAAATGCCCTGCAGCCCTGGTGAAGCATCTATCCTTTTTTGTTCAGTGAGGCTACAAATGAACTACCAGGAAGACCCTAACCCGTACCTACTCTACAAAGGAAATTGCCACCATAGCTAACAATTTCATCTCTCTTTCCAAACAAATCCACAGTCTGTGAGGGCCTTCACCAGAACCTCACCTAGAGGGAACATCTGGTAAAAGAAAGGCTGGAATACAGAGAGACTCTTCTCAACCACAAGTGATGCTGAGGACAAGACACTCAAGTAGCCTTACAGGGAAGACTGTGATTAATTTCAGCTACTTATCTGGTCTTAAACAGTCATTGGGAAAGTATAATCAAAGTAAAAATAATTTATAAAAATAAAAACAAATGTGCCATGTTGTTGCTTTATCCATTGTATGCTAAACTGTACTAGAGAGAGGAAAACTTGGCCTGGGGTGGGGTGGGGTGGATGTAATTCAGAATCTAGGTTGGTGATGAGTGCTTAGGCAATGAACATACCCAGGAAGAGCTTCAGAGAACTGTTTAACTCTCTTGTGGGGATAGGAGTATTTATGGTCCTAGGGAGGTGGCCAGATTCTCTGTGGGAAGCATTTCTGTGGCCATGTGCCATTGGCCAGGGCAGATGTGTTAGGAGATGTTTCATTTGCATACTCAAGGACTGTAGTCTATAGTGAAAAAGTCTTATAATATCAAACCAGGAGTAAAGCCAGATAACTGTCAGAATAATAAATTCTTACTAGGATTGATGTTGATGTAACTGTCTTTGTGGCACCAGGTTTGGATAAGGGAGGGAGCCAAGTCCTGCCATCTTCATGTTTGAGATATCCAGGGTTGAAGCTCCCTTGACCCTTTGTAACCCATGGCCAATACATTCACCCAGTCCTTCCTTTTTTTAAATAAAGGAACATTATCATAGACATCTATGTTTGGAATCATTTTGTACTGAACAAGAACCTGATTGGCAGTGATTTTTGCAGGGTTATTTATCTGTCATTTTAGATATTGGATGAGGCAGGGTGCCAGGAGGAGGAAAGTCTCAAGAGCCAATGCAGTACAAAGGAAGAGGAGGAGCCAAGCCATAAGGGGATTAGAGTGCCATAGGGTAGGATTGCTGGGCAAATACTGTCCCCAGAGATCTGAGAGTATTTGTTTATTTTATTTCACCAATCCAGATTCTTTGACATAGAAGCAACATTCTTCCCCCAGTACAAGGCAATCCCCTCTCTGTTCAACACACAGTAAGTCCAGAGCACTACAGTTTTGTAGAACCCTGTCTATGGAGGTGATCTATCACTGGAGGGACTTAAGACTGTCTCTGGTAGAAGCCATGGCCTGTTCAAACTTATCCTGGAACAGGTGATGTTATATCACCAGAGAAAAGCACCGAGTTTGTGTTCGGGGTATAATACTGATTGGCTTGATGCTACAGGAGAATGTACGATAGGACCTTGAAGAGGGCCCTATAAGGCAAAAGGGGAAGGATAGATTAAAAGTTCAATGTTTTGTAACTTTCATGTGTTAATACCCTAAGGAGTTCATGAAGTGAGGTAAGAGGAATAGCTGCCAGTAGTGGGTGGGAGAGGGAAAATCAGAAAAAGCATTGAGAGAAGTTAGGGTGGATGGTTAGGGGAAGGTGATTGGCTATATATTGGATGCATTGTAGCCACAAGAGGGTGACTTGGACCTCCTTTTGAGTTTGATACTTCTGTTGAAGACTGTTAATGTGGGATAAGACTAACTTGGAAGTAGGGACAAGCTGGAGGGAAATTTAGAGGTTAGATCTGAGGCATTTGACATAACCTTAGGATAGAGCTTACTCACAGCTCCCATTCACCATCATTAATCTCAGGAATTGCTAATGGAAAGTCGAAAATGAATACTAATAGTTGGTGACCATGGTACCACCACAACTGGTGGATTCAATTTGGCATTTCCAATGAGTGCAACCTCCATATATGGAGCCCTGCTGGAGGCAGACACCTGTGTTGTGGTAAGGAAACAGAGGAAAGGGTTGGGGATAGTGAATATGGAATCAGGATATGGAGGGATCTTAATCTTAGTCTGACATCATTCAAGTGGGCAGTCTAGGGATCCTATGATTTTGTTATTTCCATTATAGTTTTCCCTAGCAAGAATCTCCAGTGGTGGGTATTTGTAGGGTTAGAAGGAGACTGGGTTGTAGGGGTTAGATAAATTAGATTTAGAAAATATATAGGGGTTTCTGATACTGTCTCTTAATTCGGGGCATGAAGAGCATTATCAGCATGAAGTCAGGAAAAACAGGAAAGACTTAATAGACTGAAAAACAAGGTTGAAGTCAGGAAAAACAGGAAAGACTCAATAGACTTGAAGAAACAAAGTATCTGGCCTGACATTGTTTTCAGCTGCTAAGTGGGCGGAGCCCAAATTAAGCTGAAACAGAGTTCCTCCTATTTAAGGACAGTGCATGGAGCCCAGAAGAAGAAGAGGCCCCTGATGCTAGAGAGCCCCAAGAGTCCTGCTGACAAAAGGGCTGGCCATTGATGGCCAGCTCTCTCCCTGAAGCAGAAAGAAGCCGGTGAGCAAAGAAAGCCTGAGCAAGACACCAAAAGGCCAAGGACTGGACCCTGTGGCTCAGCTTTTGCCTGGAGGGGTTTGATCTGTCCGATCAGTGGCCTAGGGGAAACTGTGCCTGGTTTAAGGACTGAGGCAGAGCAGCTGAGTTCCTGATTCAAAAGAAGTAAGTTGGCCTGCAGACAGCTGGGGTCTCCCACAGAGAAGAAAGCATGAAGCCTTATTTAAGGTGAGACTGCAATAACCAACTTACCCTGACGAACCTGCATCTGAGAGATCCAGAAAAAGGACTGCTAAGTTCGTTAAAGAATCTACAACAAAGACTGTGTTCCTGACGACTGAGGACCTGCCCCAGAGACTGTATCATTCTAAAAGGTTAGAAAAATAATTATCAATAGGTTTAGTGGATAGGTTAAGGGGGTTGTAGGAATTTATAGGATTAATAGTTAAGAAATTGTTGGTGTTTGTTATAAGTGAATTTAGTAATAAATAAGTAAGTGTTAAATAATAATTTAAAAGTTTGGTTATACTGGGTAGTAGTGGGCTTAGAGTGAAGAATAACAAAAACAACCATAAGAATAGAGAAAAAAGTAAGGCTGTGGAGGACACATGGCCTGGGAAGCTGTCAGTAGATCATGAATGTCCTTAAATAAGAACATGTTCTGTCTGTAGTGGTGTCTCTTCTGCCTCCTTGGAGCTTGATCTGTCAGTGAGAGGTGGGCCTTTCACTTGTTTGGTGTTGTGGTGCTTGACATTTCTGCCTGGGATTCAAATAGGTCTGGGAAGGTCTTGTGGAAAGATACAAACAAAACACCTTCGGGTTTTAAGGAGGGGCCCTGTTTCCTTACAAATCCTTTCCAAGTGACTGCACCATCATGCTAAGATGGGAAGTGCTATCCCTGGTGAGTGCCAATGGTGGGAAATAGGGGAATGTTTGGAGCTCTTGTAAATATTAAATATATAGAGAGTAGCAGAGTCATTACCAATTGCATTTTAGGGGTAAGCAATTGTTTTTGATATGTGTTTTTAGAGTTCAATGTGTTCTTTCTATTATCACTTGGACCTGGGATCTATGAAGAATCCCTTTGTGGTAGGCAATTTCCCACTGTGGGAAGAAGGTTTTTGAATTGGGAACTAGTAAAAGCAGGCCATTATCGGTTTTTGTCTGTTGAGGAATACCCATGATGGCAAAGGTAGAGAGAATATGGTGAATTAACATTTTTGAGTTTTCTCTCATTTGGGCTATAGCCCATATGAAATGAGACTATGTGACAGCAAAAAGAAGATGTATTTTTGGTGGCTAAATTGGGGAATATGGGTGACATTGATTTGCCAGAGGGCATTGACAACCTGGGAATTGGTGCCCATGGTTCGTACTACAAGGATAGTGACCAGAGATGCATGAAATGAACATGTTTTATCATCTGACATTGAACAAAAGAAAAGTGGAGGAAACAGGCATGAAGTCCTTTCATATTTGTGTATATGCATGAATGGAATCAGTGTGCTTATTCAACAAAGGTCATAAACGCTTATGTGGAGGCAACCTGGTCAGTGTTGACAAAAGATCTAGCCAGCCAAGGGAGCACTTTGGCAGTGTAAAAACTGTGTGAGAAGAGATTAAAAGGTTTTTTAGGGGACCCAAGATGGTGGCAGCCTACATGGACGTATTTTGATTTTGGGGTTAACAGTCACAGGGCGGCGAGTGTTGCAGGACACTGTACAAACGGCTCGACCACCTCTAGATCTCACCCAACTACCCAGGGACCACTGAGAGTCCCTAGGCAGGACGTTCCTTCCCACTCTCGAACACACAAGGAAGCCGCTGGACCCAGGAATCGGGATCCCCCATCCCCCACCAGGAGAGGCAGCACTGGATAAATTCCAATCTCAATCTAATACCCAGCAGCAGATTCAGATCCCATGCAGAGATAATCCCCACCCTGCTGGGCACCCCCAGGTCTCTCACAGACCATCCAGCTATCTGGTAAAAGTTTGTGACCCTTGGAAGTGAGCGCAGCTCTGCTGCAAAGTGCAACCCACTGCTGTGACATCACTGGCCAGTTTCCAGGACATTGGAGTGGCAAGGCTATTGGGGATGAAGGGAAGATTTACCGACCACAGGAACCAACCCCACTCAAACTGCGAGGTATTTGAAACTGTTGTATATCAGACTTTTGTACTAGTACTGGCCCTTCTGGCAGGGAAAAAGAGCTTATAGGTACACAGCTCCACCTCCTATTAGTTAGGTTTCCACCTAGGAGGCAGGGCTGAATGACACACCTTATAGAGGTGGAGTAAGGCAACTCGACTCCTACACCAAAGCACCCCCTTTGGACCCAAGTCCAGAAGACAGCTAAAAAATTCCACATGGCCAGAGGACCCAGACACACACACACACACACACACACACACACACACACACACACACAGAGAAATGACTCCAACAAAAGAAAGCAATGCTATTCCATCCAGCACGAACCACCTCATCACAGCCGAAACACATGAAAACGATGACAATTCTACATTATGGAAAGTGATATAGTCCCTTCAAGAAGAACATAAGTCTATGAAGGAATTCAAAGAAGCCACAATTGCACATACGAAAGCAATGGAAAACACCATTAGAGAACTTCAGAACAAGGTGAGTCAACATGAACAACAAAAAGAGAAAGCAATGGAAGACTTCCAGGCAAAGACAAGCAATCTGGAGCAGGAAATTTACAAAACAAATAACATCACACAAGAATGAAAATGGAAATGGAAACAATAAAGAAAACACAGTCAGAGTTAAAAATGGAAATGGAGAATCAAGGGAAGAGAACAGGAACTATGGATTTGAGTACCAAAAATAGGATTCAAGAGATGGAAGACAGGATCTCAGGCATGGAAAATTCAATGGAAGAAATCAATACAACATCCAAAGAAAATGAGAAAGCTAAAAAAGTCC
Organism: Lophiomys imhausi; assembly: GCA_907164525.1. Lineage (NCBI taxonomy): Eukaryota > Metazoa > Chordata > Mammalia > Rodentia > Muridae > Lophiomys > Lophiomys imhausi. Next base: position 24,394,416 of record CAJQZJ010032188.1, on the reverse strand, counting down.
TCACCCACAATATCCAAGAAATCAAGGACTCAATGAAAAGATGGAACCTAAGAATTATAGGCATAGAGGAAAGAGAAGACTCCTAACTCCATGGTCCAGGAAATATCTTCAACAAAATCATAGAAGAAAACTTCCCAAACCTAAAGAAAGAGATGCCAGTAAAAATCCAAGAGGCTTACAGAACACCAAACAGATTAGATCAGAAAAGAAACTCCTCTCGCCACATAATAATAGAAAATCCAAATTACAGAACAAAGAAAAGATATTAAAAGCTGTAAGACAAAAGGCCAAGTAACACACAATGGCAGACCCATCAGAATCACACCTGACTTCTCATCAGAAACTTCAAAAGCTAGAAGGGCCTGGACAGATGTCCTACAAGCCCAGAGAGAACATAGGTGCCCAGCCAGAGTACTATACCCAGCAAAACTCTCTATCAACATAGATGGAGAAAACAAGATATTCCATGACAAAATCAAATTCAAACAATATCTCCCCACAAACCCAACCCTACAGAAGATCCTAGAAGGAAAATTCCAACACAGAGAAGATAACTACACCCAAGAAAACAGAGGAAATAGAAACCTCCACAGCAACTAAACAAAAAGAAACACAAGATGAGCAGCTATACCAAAATAATGGGAAATAACAACCCCTGGTCATTAATATCCATCAACATCAATGGACTCAACTCGCCAATAAAAAGACACAGACTTACAGGCTGGATCCGTAAACAAGACCCATCTTTTTGCTGTATACAAGTAACACATCTCACTACTGGAGATAAACACTATCTCAGAGTAAAGGGCTGGGAAAAGGTTTTCCAATCAAATGGACACAGAAAGCAAGCTGGAGTAGCCACCCTAATATCAAACAAAATAGACTTCCAATGGAAGTTAACAAAAAAAGACAGAGAAGGGTATTACATACTCATTGAAGGAAATATCCACCAAGAGGTCATCTCAATATTGAACATCTATGCCCCAAATACAAAGGCACCTACATTTATAAAAGAAACACTTCTAAATCTTAAATCGCACATCGATCCAAACACTTTAATAGTGGGAGACTTCAACACCCCACTCACAACTATGGACAGATCATCAAGACAGAAGCCAAACAGAGAAATAATGAGTCTAGCAGAGATCATGAACCACATAGACCTACCAGATATCTACAGAAGGTTTCACCCAAACACAAAAGAATACACCTTCTTCTCAGCACCTCATGGAACCTTCTCCAAAATCGACCATATAGTTGGACACAAAGATAGCCTCAACAGATACAAGAAAATTGAAATAACCCCTTGTATCTTATCAGACCACCATGGAATAAAGCTGGACTTCAATAGCAAAAGAATCAACAGAAAGTCTATACTCACATGGAAATTGAACAACTCTTTACTAGAGGACCACTGGGTCAGGGAAGAAATAAAGAAGGAAATCAAAGACTTCTTAAAATCCAACGAAAATGAAGAAACAACATACCCAAACCTATGGGACACAAAGAAGGCTGTGCTACAAGGAAAGTTCATAGCACTAAGTGCCTTCAAAAAGAAAATTGTGACACATCATATTAGTGAATTAACAGCTAAACTGGGTGAATTGGAAAAAAAAAAAAAAGAAGCAAACACTCCCAAGAGGAGCAGAAGGCAGGAGATCATCACCTCAGGGCTGAAATCAACAACTTAGAAACAAAAAGAACTATACAAATTATCAATGAAACCAAGAGTTGCTTCTTTGACAAAATCAACAAAATAGAGAGACTCTTAGCCAAATTAACTAAAAGAGAGAGGGTGAAAACCCAAATCAACAAAATCAGAAATGAAAAGGGAGAAATAACAACAGACATTGAGGATATCCAGAGAATATTTGGATCCTACTTCAAAAATCTATACTCCACCAATTTGAAAACTTAAGTGAAATGGATAATTTTCTTGATAGAGTCCACCTACTGAAGCTAAATCAAGATCAGATAAACAGATTAAACAGCCCTATAACCCTTAAGGAAATAGAAACAGTCATTAAAAATCTCCCAACCAAAAAAAGCCCAGGGCCAGATGCCTTTAGCACGGAATTCTACCGGACCTTCAAAGAGGAGCTAACACCAACACTTTTCAAACTCTTTCACAAACTAGAATCTGAAAGAACATTGCCAAACTCATTCTATGAGGCCACAGTCACCCTGATTCCTAAACCACACAAAGAACCAGAAAAAGAAAGAGAACTTCAGACCAATCTCCCTCATGAACATAGATGCAAAAATACTTAATAAAATACTAGCAAACTGAATTCAAGGACACATCAAAAGTATCATACACCATGATGAAGTAGGCTTGATCACAGGAATGCAGGGATGGTTCAACATATGAAAGTCTATCAACGTCATTCACCATATAAACAAGATGAAAGAAAAAAAACATATGATAATCTCACTAGATGCAGAAAGAGCATTTGACAAAATCCACCACCCATTCATGCTAAAAGTTTTGGAGAGAACGGGCATACAAGGACCGTACCTAGAAATAATAAAGGCAATATACAGCAGGCCAGTGGCCAACATTAAAATTAAATGGAGAGAAACTTGAAGCATTTCCTCTAAACTCAGGGACAAGACAAGGATGTGCACTTTCACCATATCTCTTCAATATAGTTCTTGAAGTTCTTGCTAGAGCAATAAGATAACTAAAGGAGATCAGGGGGATAAACATCAGTAATGAAGAAGTCAAATTATCCCTATTTGCAGATGGTATGATAGTATACATAAGCGACCCCTAAAATTCCACCAGAGAACTCCTACAGCTGATAAACACCTTCAGTAAAGTGGTTGGATACAAAATTAATTCAAAAATCACAAGCCCTTCTTTATACAACAAACAAATGGGCTGAGAAAGAAATAAGGGAAACAACCCCCTTCACAATATCCACAAACAACATAAAATACCTGGGGGGTAACTCTAACCAAACAAGCAAAGGACCTGTACAACAAGAACTTCAAGCCCTTTAAGAAAGAAATGGAAGAGGCCTTTAGAAGATAGAAAGATCTTCCATGCTCATGGATAGGTAGGATCAGAATAATAAAAATGGCCATCCTACCAAAAGCAATATATAGATTCAATGCAATTCCTATCAAAATACCAACACAATTTTTTATAGACTTGGAAAGAGCTATTCTCAATTTCATATGGAACAACAAAAAGCCCAGAAAAGCTAAATCAATCCTGTACAATAAAAAAACATCTGGAGATATCACCATCCCAGATTTCAAGCTGTACTACAGAGCAATAGTTGTAAAAACAGCCTGGTATTGGTATAGAAACAGACCAATAGGTCAATGAAATCGAATTGAAGATCCAGAAATAGACCCACACACTTATGGCCACCTAATTTTTGACAAAGAAGCCAAAACCACACAATGGAAGAAGGACAGCATCTTCAACAAATGGTGCTGGTCCAACTGAATGTCCACTTGTAAAAGAATGAAATTAGACCCATACTTAACACCTTGTAAAAAAAAACTGAAGTCCAGTGGATCAAATACCTTAGCATAATGCCAGACACACTAAATCTTATAGAAGAGAAAGTGAAGAAAAAAAAAAAAAACTCAGACACATTGGCACAGGTGACAACTTCCTGCACAGATCACCAACAGCTCAGGACCTGAGATCAACAATCAATAATTGGGACCTCATGAAACTGAAAAGCTTCTGTAAGACAAAAGACTTTGTGATTCGAACAAAATGGCAGCCTACACACTGGGAGAAAATCTTCACCAACCCCACATCTGACAGAGGGCTAATATCCAAAATCTACAAAGAACTCAAGAAATTAAATGCCAAGAAACCAAATAATCCAATCAAAAAATCGGGGACAGAGCTAAATAGAGATTTCACAAAGGAGGAATCCCTAATGGCTGAGAGACACTTTAAGAAATGCTCAACATCCTTAATCATCAGAGAAATGCAACTCAAGACGACTCTGAGATTCCATCTCACACCTGTCAGAATGGCTAAGATCAAAAGCTCAAATAACAGCACATGCTGGTGAGAGTGTGGAGAAAGGGGTACCCTACTCCATTGCTGGTGGGAGTGCAGGCTTGTGCAACCACTATGGAGGTCAGTCTGGCGATATCTTAGAAAACTTGGAATAGCTTTGTCTCAGAACCCAGCCATACCACTTCTGGGTATGCACCCAAATGCCTCTTCACAGAATCATAAGGAAGTTTCGTCATCTATGTTTATTGCAGCCTTATTTATAATAGCTAGAAACTGGAAACAACCCAGATATCCCTCAACCGAAGAATGGGTTAAAAAACTGTGGTACATCTACACAATGGAATATTATTCAGCTATCAGGAACAATGAAATTATTCAATTTTCAGCCAAATGGATGGAACTAGAAAAGCTCATCCTGAGTGAGCTAACCCAGACTCAGAAGGATGCATATGACATCTATTCACTTATGGTAGGATTTTAGCTATATAGTAGAAGGGATCAATACTACAACTAACACACCAAAGGGAACTTGGACATAGACTCTTTATTTATTTATTTATTTATTTATTTATTTATTTATTTATTATATATTTTTAAATATTTTTTCTATTTTTTACTATTTTTAATTTATTTTTTAGAATTTTTTTAATGTTTATTTATTACTTCAAGTTACATCTTCATCAGTCCAACAAATGGTTCTTTCTCTTATAACAATAAATACAGTACAAAACATCTGAAATAAATAGGCCACAATTCTGGGAATTATGTGGCTTAGCATACATTCTCAGTGTCCAGTCCATATGTTTTTAGGCCCCTGACTTTAACATTCTACTATCTAACTATCTCCATGAGTTTAAAGTTCTCTATCTAACTCAGCTTTCATACTAACTTGCATCACAATTTAAAAACACCCTCTTAATTCCTAAGTGACAATTTTACTTTGGAAGACAAACTTAGTCGAAGAAGCATGAATATCATCTTCCTTTTATGTCTTTCGGAATTGTTTTAAATTTGTAGCTTGATAGGAGTACCAGTTAAGCAATTTAGCATGCATGGGGAGAACATTGACTGGTTTCATGAGGTTGATCAGCAGTAGAGGTAGACAAGCAGAGTTATTTGGAAGCTTAAGTAGCATTTTCCTCCCCCCACCACTCTCCTTCACACAACTTAGTAATTTCCCCAAATCCATTAAGGTGGCAGAGTGTTGGGGGGTACAACATTGCTGGGCAGAAGAGAAATAGGGGAAGCCACGGACTGGCCAGATGGCCCCGCCGTTATGGCAGGGAGAAGATAGCAGGGAAATCCAATAGGTGATACAGCAATTCTTATACATTGGCAAAGTGAGGGAAACCAGAAGAATAAGGAGTGGGGCCAAGAGTTTATGTTGTGATTCTTCCAAGGAATCAAACAGAGGTTGGGGGTATATAAACTGCACTGGAATGGGAAAGAGCATGTCATAGAGGCTAAGGAAATGGCTTTATGTATGACTTTAATTTCCTGTGTAAAGGTGACGAGATCTGGAACAGGATGGTCTTTAGAACCCTCATCCTTAGACTTGTCTAACTGGGGGACTATATCATGCTTGGTGCGTCTGGTTTTAGGGAGTCCTATACATTGCCTGACTGAAGCTATGATAGACAAAAAATGAGGAAAGGAGTTTTATTGTTCTTGGGTGTCTTAGCACTGGGCGAGGTAAGTGACTCAAGTTTATGAGTCATGAACTTCCTCCCAAAACAAAAAAGGTGTGGTTTTCATTGAGTTTTATTCTATGGGATTTTAAGAGGGCCCATATTTCCACAATCTGAGGTGTCTTTTGATGTGATGAGAGATGAGGTACTTCATCAAAAGGAACAGAAACACCAGGGCCAGAGAAGAACATTCTTGTACCCTTACAATTGCCAGGGTACTCTTCAAAGTCCCAGATGCAAGCCTGGCCACAGTTTTAAGAGTTCTAGCAATCACCCTGGTGGTGTTACTGTCATGCCTTGCTTTGCTTTTTTGTTGTTGTTGTTCATTTGCTGCTTCTGTTGTTTTGTTTTGTTGTTTGTTTTTAATAAGTAGATAAAACACAGCAAGTTTATGGCCTGTTGGGTTACAGACAGAGTTTTCAGGGCATTCAACCTATGTCAGGTGAAAACCTGGCTAGAAGGTGTCAGTTGCCCTTTCAGTGTGATTGAACCCAACCCTGCAGCACAAACTCAAAGCACAGAAGGAAAAGATAGACTAACAGTCCTCATTGTTGGCAGGCTTGGGGACTTCTGGCTAATGCCAGAAGGCAGAGAGCACTCATCTATCACCCACATCTACAGAAGATCCTGTTACAGGAATATTGGGTGGCAGTTGCCACTCTACTTTCCCCTCAGGATACCCTGGTCCATTGTGCATTGGACTGGAGGGAAAGAAACTTAGATGGTCATGGAAGAGTTCAATGTAAGATCTCGGTCATCAATGAGTGCAACAGCAATGAACATACCTGAGAACAGCTTTGGAGAACTGGTTCGGTTTAATTAAGGGAAAGAGGAGGTATTTATGACTATGAGGAGGTGGCCAGGGTCTCTGGTGTAACATTTGCATGGCCATGTAGCATTGAACAGGGCAGCAGTATTGAAAGATACTTCATTTGCATACACAGGGGCTGTAGGGTCGAGGGGAAAATCTTTGTTCGAGCAAACAAGGGTTGATGCCTTATAACTGTCAGAGTAATGAATTCTTTTTTTTTTTTTTTAATGAAGTCTTACAAGGGTTGATAGTGGGGGAGCCAGCTTTATGGTGTCAGGTTGGGTGGGGAAGTTAGCCAACTCATGACTGAGGTATCCAGAGATAAATTTCCCTCACTCTTGCTCTGTAACCCTTGGCTATTATAGTCCCACACCAGGTGGAATGATACCAATCTAATCACAGTCAACTTAAAGGACTCATGAATATTCTAACCATGAATATTCTGTTGTTTTTATATTTGTTATAATTCTTCTCATGTCTTCCTTGATTTACAAGGAATAAAAAAATGAGACAAGGAACAAGTCGTGTGTCAACATCACATTTCTAAATAGTTTTAAAACTGGATCTTTATAGTAAAAATGGGTTAAATCTATAAATCTATTATTACAGTAGTGACCAATAACATAATAAATCTATTCATATAAATAAAGGCTTTATAACAATATATTGAATTTTAACATTCAAAAATTTAACATCATAAATTTAAATATCACCCTGTCTCATCATTTAAATATCTTATATAACTTCTTTAGATTTGGTGTAATGATTTTACTTTTGTCTCTGTTTTTTTTTTTTTTTTTTTTTTTAGTCATAATATCATCAAGACATTATTAGATGTACTGGTAACATCCCCATAATATCCAATGTGAAAAGGTTTTGTTGCCAAAATTGAAAGCAAAGTAGACAGTACTATTTAGAAGCCAAATCAATAGAATCATATAAGCCATTAGAGTTAGCCTGAACTTCCCAGGATTCTATCCAGACTTGAAATACTGGAGGCACAAAGCTGTATCACATAGCATAAACTGATGGAGAATTCTGCTTCTAATCTGTCATATTAAATTCTGAACCTTGTGTACTCAACTTTGTGTCTTATAGTTGTCTACTCTTATTTACAGTTACTATAAATTCAAGTGTCCCTGCTACAACTTAACTCTATATCTGAATCCTCTTGGTTGCTATGAATACTTGAATGTCACCAAGAGTGTATACTCCAAACCTCCATATGTCCCAGTGCTAGCCAGAGGAAGATAGATGAGAAAGGTTAATTCAATAGCATCCATCTCCTAAATTATTTTAGAATTTAAAATTCTAAGTGGACAATGTTATATAGTAAGATTGATTCAGCAGGCTTGGAGGTCACTGAGCAAGAATGTTCTCACTCACAGTGTCCTTCTCTTCCAAATTTCCTTATACCAGAGGCTGTCCTAAAACTATTTGTGAGGATAACAACCATGTCCAGAAGAAGGGAGGTACAAAATTAGAACTACATTCCCTTGTTCATCTATTTATTGTGGATAAATGTAACAATTTTTCCAAAAGGAATTAGCATTCCAGACTTATTTTACTAAATATTAGTACTCCTCATCCTTTAAAATCCCTGCTAATGCCTTTCTTTAAGAGAGGTTTATCATGTATTGTTCACATGGCATTCTTTTACTGTTCATGGACACTGTTATCACTCTCCAACCTTGGACTAAAAATGAAAAATTTTCAACTTCTTCCACCTATTCTGTCCTACAACTATCTCACCTATAATGAGGTAGTGTACTTGAATTCTTACAGAGATCACTTTTGCAGATTTTTCCCAAGTAAAGGCCTTTATTTTCTTTCAAAGGAAGTAATTAGAGCAGACACTCTTATTCAAATTTAATTACACAAGTAAAAAATATATCTTACAAAGAGTAATTATGCAAAGGGACTGTCAGCCAATTAATATTGTGTTGTTAATATTGAGAAGGTTATGTCTACCTTGTTTTATGCTTTCTGTCTCATTTCATTTTTCACATGTCATTTATTCAGGAAACAACCATCTACCAATTGAAAAGAGAACAATCTCTTCTATCAGTGGTAGATAAGAGCAATTACATATTCATTAAATCCCAAACTCATGCCTATACCAATATATTTAATAGTATATACTTGAACTGCATTAATTCAAAGTTGAGCGAAGACTCCAGACAATACACATGTAGTACCAGTATTCTTTTTGTTTGTGTGTGTTTGTTTGTGCTTTTCTTAACTTATATCTAACAAAATTAGAATGTTACTATAGCGAGAGCAAAATGAAGGAGATTTTTTATAAAAGAGCCAGCTTAGCAAACAAAACACAACATAAAACAAAAACTATGACAAAAAAAAGAACAATAGAACTCATAGGATCATCATGTAGATAAATATTAGTCTTTATTATTTAAACAGATTAAAAAAGTTTAGACTTGAAACTAAATGTTAGAAAAACTATTTAAAATGGACACTATCTTTCTTTTGTGCTATGTTTCACTGTTTGCAGGTTATTATTTGAAACTCAGAAAATAAAGTGATTTATTTGCCCAGTGCAGTGAGTGGAAATGTGAACTATGAATCTGAAAATAAACTCAGGAACAAATTCATGCCCACATACATCTAAGCAGACTTTCTGGAATTACTGCTGTCATTGTCTTTTGCCTTAATCATGGCAATGACCCCAAGTTACTATTTATGAGAGTATCCAATGTAGGTCATAGAGATGCAGGTAAGCCTCAGAACCCAAGTCAAATTCTTGGGATCAACATGTATATAGAAAGAAATTACTCCCAGGGCTTATCTTCTAACTGCCATACACATATTGTGGCATGTGAGCACAAACACACACACAAAATAAAATAAAATAAAATATTGTAACAGCACCAATAATGCATATGATGAATGGAACAGTGAAAGGAAAATAGATAACAGAAGGTGCAATGCTACTATGGAGTGCAATTCATGAGATTTCATGAGAAATTTTAAACCTTAAATGATCATCTTTTATTAAGTGAGAATGGGATTTAAAAAAAGATGGCTTCATTTGGTTGTGAGAAATTCATTGAAAACAGCCAATTTAAAAGAGGTATGTAATAAGGAGCCACATGCTACCCCTTCCTGCTCCATTCACAGCCTGTGGACCTACTCTTGGACATCCTATGAGCTGGTCCATTCTCATTAACCCCACATTCACTGACCCCATTCCTCAGACTTGGCACTGTTGCAACCCCTGTGTTCTAGTATGTTATATCCCTTGATTCTCAGCATGTCTGCACCTTATCCAATCTATAGGCCTAACCTAGGACCCTTATCTGTGCATGGAACCAGCTTGGTGAGTCACAATCACCTATCTGGCTGCCCCATCTCCAATTAGTTCTTACTTTGGCTGAGAACATTGGATGTCCCATCCCATGAAGATTTAAATTAAACTTGTATGTATCAATGTGCACAAAGATTAACTTCAAATGAATCAGATACCTTGATAGGAAACCTAAAATACTGAAACTCTTAGCAGAGAATATAAAAATATACCCTACAAGATATAGGTGTGGTAAATAACTATCTGAATAGGATTTTATTCACTCAGGAATCAAGGCTGTCAAGTGACAAGTGAGACGTAATGGAATTAAATTATTCTGTACAGCTAATTAAACATGTAATGGAGAGAAGAGAAAGCTCATAGAATGGGAGAATTTAGCAGAGTTAAGGGGGAGATATACGAAGAGTCAAAGAGGAGAGATTGATGTAAATCCAACACACTGATATTAAAATTTTAAATATGCTGAAAAGACAAAAAAATCATAAAAATTTTAAAGATATGGCAATCCAAGATAAAAGAAGCTAACACTAAATACGCAAGCATTAATTATTACTGTAAATGTAAGCTGCCAGCTTTTCAAGTATATGAGGAGCTGAGTTGGATGGATAGTTAAACAAAAATAAAACAAATTACTTTGGCCAGAGGACTTATCAAAAATACCAATGGTATATTTGGCTTAAGAACAACTAGTATTCTAAAAATTTAATAAGTAGTTAGCATTATAACACTTAATTTTATCAACAGCAATGAAATGTTTGGTATTCATTTATTTGTATCAGTTACTTGTTTACATCTTGAAGAAGGGGTATTATTCGCTTTAAGGTTTTATTCTTTCCCAATACCCATGCTTAAAAAAATAAATGTCAGATGAATTTTTCTACAATTACAAAATAGAAAATGTGATGACTGCTTTGAAGTCATGGGCATTTTTCTTCATGAAGAAAGTGACATGAAGCAGTTTTCTCTGCCTTATCTTACACTGGCACTAGGCCAAATCATTGGAAAGGGTGCATTTATTACAATTTCCATTACAGCCACTGCCAGTTACTGAAATATTAATTTTGTCTAAATACACAGCTTGCAGATTTTGAATCATCATTTCAAGAAATAATAAAACATGCACTATCAGACTTAATGTTATATTGTATATTATTTGAAAATGAAGCTTGCTAGGAACTGAGGTCACCAGTTATTAAAATATTTTGTGTGGCTATTTCATTTTTCATTAAAATAACTGCATGTATCAAGACTGCTTCTTTGGTATGTGCTATTGGAAGCCTGTAGAATAAGGCAATAAAATGAAACTATAATGGGATGTGGGAGTCCTTTATTAGATTGAAGGAGTCAGTAAGATTCTAAGATGAGTAGGAAACTCTCAAGGATGGAAGGTGTCCTCATGGTCTCTGAGCTCTAGAATAGAGATTTTCTTCTGAGCTTGAGTCATTGCTCTGCTGTGAGATGCTGGCAGAATACATCACTTCTGCACTTGAAAACAAGTTCAATAATTAATAGTACCTGAAGTAAGGGCTGGGACATGAAGGAAAAAAAATGTTGGATACCTATACTATTTTGCACATATTTGTGACATCTCAAGACATCTGTAAGGACTTATTACACAGCAAAAACAAAACAAAACAAAACAAAACAAAAAAGCCCCCAACAAAATAAAACAAACAAACAAAAAGCCACACACACATCTGCTATATACTCAAGAACACCTGTCAAGAATTAGTGGTCACTACTGAAATAGATGAATGCTTGAGCTAATGTGAACTTGAAATTTTCTAAGTCTATTTTTAATTTGAATACTGGGTGTATAAATTATAGTGCTACAACTCACTTTGCTAAAATATTTTATTCATTTTTGTGAACGTTTGAGGATGATAAGTGACTGAATGTGAATAGTATAGCAGATTCTAAAATTACAAAGATAATTTTTGCAATTATCTGTTAACATGAAGATTTCAGGCTTATATTTCATCTTTGAAATTCTTTTTTTTAAATCTCTTTGATTCAGGGAACATGTAATCTACCTTGAAACACTATGACCCTCATTTAAACATAGAGTAGTTGGTTAGAGATCTTATTACCAATATTTAATTAAATTGACAAAACAAACTGCCTTCTAAATAGCAATGTTTTTATCCAAAGATGAGAGCTGACCCCAATTTAATCAGTGAAGCCTCTCTTTACAAGTAATAGTAGTGAACGCAGAGACCCATTGAAGTCTGGGATGCACATAATAAGCCATGATTGTGGCTCCAGCCTTCAACAAGATATTTATATGATCTTCTCTCAGGATTAGGGAACATTATTGAAGAGGAAATTTTATGTATGTAACAGACAAAAGATAGGCTAAAGGCCTGGAAAAAGTGGTTATGAAGAGCCAATAGCATCTCTAGTAACTTGTATTGAGACAACAGGAGACCAGACCTATCAAAATTCTATGAACCACAAAGTCACATCCTTTACCCCTGCACTACTGAGCAGTGATAGATTCTGGAGAAGAGGAAACATTGTTCTTCAATTTCATATTCACTGTGTAGTCCAAGATTTCTAAACAATGACCACATACAGTCTTGGTTATCCCATTGGTCACTAAACAATCAAATACAAATAGCATGAGCAAAAATTTGTGAGGAGAAAATGGAAAGACAGGAGAGGTATGGAAAAGGGCTCATGAGTGACTGGGAAGCATTGCAGGCATGTAAGAAACTGTCTAAACAAATTTAGTTAATACAATCTGTTATAAAATGAAAAATAAATAAAAACAAAGACTTACTTTCACAATTTTATCCTAAAAATGTGTTAAATCTTAGTTATTTGGAAATGTTTACTTATTATTAAGATATGATAGTTCCAAGGATGACTTTAGTTTGAAAAAAGTTGCAGTTAGAAGACAAGCAATCCCCTTTTCTTAGTGGAATTGGCTTTCAGTGCCCTAGGAGAAGACTCCACATTCAAGTGCAAATGACCAGGGCTAACTGAACTCAACAGGTTACAAAAAAATTAGATGCAATTGGAATTGTGCTTGAAAGGAGTAGGAGGAGGAAGGACATAGGAGTGGATGTGATTAAGAAAAATTAATTTATTTAGAGAATAAAAATTTTGTGTGGTGATCCAAGATGACACGATCCATAGAGCATTGTATCTGAGTAGTAGGTGAAGGAGATTAGTCACTGTAGAGTGAACGTGAGGTCCCACAGCTGACTGTGAAATACAGATGCTGTCTGAATTTCCTTGGTGAGCACTGAGTCTGGTTATCACGTGAAACAGCTCACACAGTTCCCAGAAACACCACCCTGAGTGAGAATCACCATTTCCGTCACCTGTTTGGAGAGGAGCTCCAGCCAGAGTGGATCTAGACCATTAGCAGATCCATCCCAAGGCCCCAGCCACAGATCAATGCCCCTGCCTGTCAGCTTGAGATCCAGGATGAACTTAGACCTTCCCAGGGAAAAAACAGTGGGACCACAGAGCAAAGGTGAGTAAGGCTTTTTTTTTTTTTTTTTTTTTTTTTTCTGGAGTTCTCAACATGGCAGCACAGTGTACATTTTAGCTGAGTGGCAGAAACTAAACACAGCCCCAGCAAAGGAACAAAGCAATCAGGAGCCGAGACCGGCTGCAAATGTAGCTGGACACAGTGTGTTCCCCACAAACATTGAGGCAACTCACTCACCTGAGCTCCCAAGCTTGTGAGACAGTCAACAAGACAGACATTGGGACCCTTCTTGGGTGGAGCTCCCTTTCTGTATGGTTAGCCTAGCTGCTCAACCAGAATATCTGTGTCAGGGAGGGGAGAACAAAGGCCCAATCATAGCTCAACCTGCCTTCCTGAGGAGATCCACCAGCTCTCAGGTCCTGACAGGATAGCCCTCTCCCCACTCTAATCCCCTGTATATAGGTCCAATTGGAGCACAACCAGTTGAGGAGAGCACCAGTCACTCTCTGACAACCAGTCTATTACAGGAACTGACCCACCATCTGGAGGTGGACACCAAGATCTCAGGATCATGCAGCACTCAAAACAGGAGATTTTCCTGAGCACCAAGGCCAACTGGTTTCTGAAAGAACGAGACAACACTAGGGACAGCCAGATGACTAGAGGCCAGCTCAAAAACATGATAAAAAAAAACCCAAACCAATATGACATCTCCAGAACCTAACTATAATACTACAGATAACTCTGGAAATCCTAATACAATTGAAACAAAGGAAAATGACCTTAATCCTACACTTATATTAACAATAGAAAGCTGAGGGGAGGAAATCAAATACCTCAGAGAGCAACAACAAAATACTGCAAAAGAGGTGATAGAAATGAATAAAATTCTTAAAGGACTGGAAGACCTGAAAAGAAAAGTTGAAGCAATAAAGAAAATAAAAGCCAAGCTATCCATGGAACTGGAAAACCTTAGGAAAAGAAAAGGAACTATAGACACAGTATCACCAACAGAATATGAGAGATGGAAGAAAGAACTTCAGGCACAGAGGATAAAATGGAATATTCAATACATCTGTCAAAGAAAATGTAAAATCTGAAAAAGTCCTGACATAAAACCTACATGAAATCAAGGACACTATAAAAGGATGAAATCTCAGAATAATAGGAATAGAAGAGAGAGAAGATTCCCAGCTCCAAGGACCAGAAAATATCTTTAACAAAATCATTAAAGAGAATTTCCGAAACCTAAAAAATTGATGCTGTACAAGAAGCAAACAGAACTCTAAATAGATTAGACGAGAAAAGATAACCTTTTGTCACATAATAATCAAAACACTAAATATACAGTACAAAAAATATTAAAAATTTCTAGGGAAAAGGGTCAAGTAACATATAATGACAAACTAATCAGAATCACACGTGACTTTTCATCAGAGATGTTAAAAGCCAGAAGAGCCAGGACAAACCAAACATCTTACAGATCCTAAAAATCACAAATGCCAGGCAAGACTATTATTTCCAGCAAAAGTGTCATCAACATAGATGGAGAAAACAAGATATTCAAGGACAAAACTAAACTCAATCCATGATGCAGAAAACAAACAGAGATTTAAGGAACCTGGCAGACATCATGAATCAAATGGACCTAACTGATATTTACAAAGCATTTCACCCTAAAACAAAAGAATGTACTCTCCTCTCAGATTCATAGAACCTTCTCCACAATTGACCATGCAGTTGGTCACAAATCAAGCCTCACAGATACAGGAAAATTGAAATTACCTCTTGTAATTTATCAGATCATCATGGAATAAAGCTAGACTTCAACAACAACAACAGAGAGCCTGCAATCACATAGAAACTGAACAACTCTCTACTCAATGACCTCAAGGTCAGAGAAGAAATAAAAAAAGAAATTAAAGTCTTTTTAGAATTCAATGAAAATGAAGGCACAACATACCCAAACATATGGGACACATTGAAAGCAGTGCTAAGAGGAAAGTTTATAGCACTAAGTGCCTTCAAAAAGAAATTGGAGGGTTCCCATACTAGCAACCTAAAATCACACCTGAAAGGGCTAGAACAAAAAGAAGCAAACACTCTCAAGGGGAGCAGACAGAAGGAAATTATCAAACTCAGGGCTGAAATTAATAACTTAGAAACAAAAAGAACAATACAAAGAATCGACAAAACCAAGAGCTTGTTCTTTGAGAAAATCAACTAAATAGACAAACCCTTAGCTAAACTAACTAAAAGGTAGAGGGAAAATACACAAATCAACAAAATCAGAAATGAAAAGGGGGAAATAACAACAGATAATGAGGAAATCAAAAGAATCATTAGGTCCTACTTCAAAAAGTTGTCCTCAAAAAATTGAAAAATTTAAATGAAATGGACAATTTTCTTGATAGAGTTCACCTACCAAGTTTAAATCAAGAACAGGAAAACAAATTAAACAGTCCTATAAACCTTAAGGAAATCATTAGAAATCTTCCAACCAAAAAAAAAAAAAAAAAAAAAAAAAGCCCAGTGCCAGATGGTTTCAGCACAGAATTCTACATGACATTCAAAGAAGAGCTAACACCAATATTCATCAAACTCTTCCACAAAATAGAAACAGTAGGAACACTGCCAGACTCATACTATACAGCCAGGGTCACCCTGATAGCTAAAGCACACAGAGACCCAACAGAGAAAGAAAATTTCAGACCAGTTTCCCTTATGAACATGGATGCAATAATACTCAATAAAATACTTGCAAACCGGATCCAAGTCACATCAAAAGTATCATATACCATGATCAAGTAGGCTTCATCGCAGGGATGCAGGAATGGTTTGACATATGAAAATCCATCAATGCAATCCACCACATAAACAAGCTGAAAGAAAAATACCACATGACCATCTCATTGGATGCTGAGAAAGCATTTGACAAAATCTAGCACCCCTTCATGTTAAAAGTCTTGGAGAGGTCAGTCATATAAGGACCATACTTAAACATAATAAAGGCAATTTATAGCAAGCCAATGGCCACTATCAAATTAAATGGAGAGAGACTTAAAGAATTTCCTCTAAAATCTGGGACAAGGCAATCCTGCCACTCTCTCCATATCTCTTCAACACAGTACTTGAAATTTTAGCTAGAGCAATACAACAACTAAAGGAGATCAAGGGGATACAAATTGGAAACGAAGAAGTCAAATTATCCCTATGTGCAGATGATATGATAGTATACATAAGTGACCCCAAAAATTCCACCAGAGAACTCTACAGCTGATAAACTCCTTCAGCAAGATGGCTAGATACAAAATAAATTCAAAAAATCAGTAGCCCTTCTTTATACAACAAATAAATGGGCTGAGAAAGAAATAAGGGAATCAACACCCTTCACAATAGCCACAAATAATGTAAAATACTTGTGGGAAACTCTAATCAAGCAAATGAAAGCCCTGTACAACAATAACTTCAAGTCCCAGAAGAAAGAAATTGAAAAGATATCAAAAGATGGAAAGATCTCCCATGGTTTTTGATAGATAGGATCAATATAATAAAAATAACCATCTGATCAAAAGCAATATACAGATTCAATGCAATTCCTATCAAAATACCAACACACTTCTTCACATACCTTAAAAGAACAATTCTTTATTTCATATGGAAAAACAAAACAAACAAACAAATAAACAGAATAGCTGAATCAATCAGATAAAATAACAGAACATCTGGAAGTATCACCATCCTTGATTTCAAGCTGTACTACAGAAAAATAGTAATAAAAACAGCTTGATTCTGGCATAGACACAGACCACTTGATCAATGGAATTGAATTGAAGCCCCAAAAATGACCCACACACCTACTGTCACTTAATTTTTGACAAAGAAGATCAAAACCATACAATGGAAAAAGGACAGCATCTCCAACAAATGGTGCTGGTCTAACTGGATGTGAACACATTGAAGAATGAGAATAGACCCATACTTAGCACCCAGCACAAAACTTAAGTATAAGTGGATCAAAGACCTCGACATAAATATGGACACACTAAAATTAATAGAAGGGAAAGAGGGGAAAAGCCTCAAACTCATTGACATGGGTAGCATCTTCCTGAACCAATAGCTCAGGTGTTAGAAAGTTAGTTTCATGTTAGAAAGTTAGAATGCAGGGTGCCACATAGCTCACACATTCTTGGATATCAGTTTATAAATTTGTTTCCTATTTATAAAGGATATTTTCATTGTTTGGCTTTAAAAAGGCAGTTAAGAGGCTTAAAAAGTTGTAAGTAAATTAAGATTACTACAGTTTAATCTGGTTTTCTAAACTTCTAAGAACATTGCTCAAGAACATTGCATCAACAATGTTCATAGCAGTCTTATTTGTAATAGATAGAAACTGGAAATAACCTAGATGTCCCTCAACTGAGAAACATTTACACAATGCAATACTACACAGCTATCAGAAACAAGGAAATCATGCAACTCAAAACCAAATGGATAGATCTAGAAAAACTCATCCTAAGTGAGCTGACTCAGTCCCAGAAAGATAAACATGGTATGTATTCCGTTATAAGTGGATATTTACCATACATCACAGGACACTATCCTACAACCCACAAACACAAAGAGATAGAAACTTAGCATTTCTATCCTAGGAAAAACTTGACCAGCAGTGAGTCATGAAACCTGATACAGATCAGTGGAACACCTTACCCTAAATGTGGTGCCGTATCAAGCCTGAGTACAAGAGGAAGCTTTTGACCCTCACATGAGTGACGAACTGAGGGACTAATATATGTGAGGGCCTACCTTATCTGAGGAGGAGAGTACTGAGAAAGGGAATAGAGAGAGAGGTAGGGAGGGAGGAGTGGAGGGAGGGAGGGAGGGCTGGGAGTGGGGGAGGAGGGAGAAAACAATGTTCAAGGAGTAACTTAAAAAATCAAATAAATTTTAAAAAAATAAAGGGGGAGCAATTAAGCTTAAAAATTATAATAAATATAAAAATTTCAAATGATAATTTACCAAACGCTTACTTGTCTAAATGGCATGAAAGGAAAAAATGATCTTATTTCACATTAGAAAGTTAGACTGCAGGGTGCCTCATAGCATTCTTGGATATCAGTTTATAAGTTTGTTTCCTATATATAAAGGACATTTTTGTTGTTTGGCTTTAAAAAGGCAGTTAAGAGGCTTAAAGAGTTGTAAATAAATTAAGGTTACTATAGTTCAACCTGGTTTTCTAAACCTCTAAGAGCTGAAGTAATTTGGAACTAATATAAAATATTTGAAATGGGCTGTATTAGCTGATGGCTTTAACTCCAGCAGAGACAGGAGGATCACAATAGACTTAATTGTCTTATAAATTCTAGAGTTAAAAAGAACAGGGAGGCGATGATACACACCTTTAATCCCATCACTTGAGAGGAATGCATCCTTAATCCCAACACACTGGAGACAGTAACATGCAGATTTCTCAGTTCTTGGCCAGCCTGACACAGAGTAAGCTCCAACCAGAGAAAAGCTTTGATCCAGGGGTAGTGGTGCACATCTTTAATCACAACAATTGGGAGGCACACATTTTTGATCCCAATACTTGGAAGGCAGAGGCAGGCACATAGGATCTGCAATTATTTAAGTTTAAAAGCTACTCACATAAAGCATGCTGAAATTCAAAGTCCTTTTTGATCTCAAAATATATACACTTAAAGGTATATTGAATTTCAAAATATCAAAAAGAAAGATAATACTTTTTGTATTGTCAAAAAAAGAAAAAAGAAAGAAAGAAAACATTGCTCTAGGAAAGATATTACCTGCCAAAAAAGAGTAGTGTCCCAGAGTTAGGCTTAGGGCAGGGCTCTGTTCTTATCTTTCCAGGAGATTAAAAGCATCCATCTAAAGAGTCCAGGGACAACTGGACAACTGAAATCTCTACAGAAAAGGGACCAGAAACAAAGAAGACAAGTAGCCCAGATGATTCAGCCTTGCAGACTTCTTCAATAGCTGTTTCCTGAAAAATCTATAACAAGAACAACTCAAAATAGCTAAGAAAGATGGTTCAGCAAAACAGACTGTTCTAGGAGGACTTCAGTAAAGCCCTGAAGTTCATCCTCTAACTACAAACTTAGGACATTTAAATAGGTAAGCACAAAAGGACTGAACATCAAATGTTCCTATTAGCTTCTTTAACTACATTCTATTCTTATCTGGGCCCCAACCAGGTTTCCTAAGTCCCACATAAGCAAGATGTAATTTTAAGAGAGCAGCAACATCCCATTCCCAGAAGGTGGGTGGGTGATTTTTTTTTAATTCATTATTTTCCCACTCTTTGGTCATTTGATGGGTTGTGTTTGTTGTTATTTAGGCCGATTGGTTACAAGTTGTTAAATGGTCTTGTAAAATAGGTTTTTTATGTTAGACTCAAGGATTTCTCTCATCTTCTTTTCTCTATCCTTCCTTCTCTCCTATGTAGGGGGAAAAGACTTAAAAAGTGTGATAAAGACATAATATAGGAATGATAAAGAAAAAGTGACAGGTTATTAAATATGCTCTTATGTATTTGCATATTGATAAAAATAAGAGTATATTTGGCTACATTGGTATCAATCTTTGTATATTGATACAAAATTAAGATTAAACTTGGGTACATTGTTATTGATCTTTGTATATTGATAAAAAATTAAGGTAAACCTTTTTTAAATTATTGTACATACTTAAGGCTTAAAAATGCAATGTGAAGTTTTGGCCCATTGATAGCAGCTGTCAAAAACTGCTTGGGATAATTAAGAGATGAAAACTAATAATCATTCAAACATGTCATTTGGTTAGGTACTAGCATAATTTATCACAGAAGTTTTCTATGTTAACCAAAAATCAAGTTGCTAAGGGACAAGCAACATTTGTTTATCCAAATATAATATAGATAGGTGGTATCCAAAAACCTAAAGAGATCTATAGAATATGGTATTCCAAGAAAGTTTCTTAATTTAAGATTTTTTTGATATTGAGACATGTCAG
The DNA here is from genome assembly GCA_907164525.1 of Lophiomys imhausi. Classification (NCBI taxonomy): domain Eukaryota; kingdom Metazoa; phylum Chordata; class Mammalia; order Rodentia; family Muridae; genus Lophiomys; species Lophiomys imhausi. Next base: position 24,374,145 of record CAJQZJ010032188.1, on the reverse strand, counting down.
CTCCTGACAGCACCCCCTCTTCTACTCCATGTAGAGGATGAGCATTGGGGAATCTCCATTTAATCTCCATGGTTGCATTAGTGACAAGCCTATCACTGGGCAAGAAAATTCCCTAGCTTCAACTGTAGACAGAATACTGTCCAAAAAAGCCAAATCTTGGAGGCAGGTAAGTCAACAGCCTAACTCTGCCAAGACAGGGTAGGCAAATCCTTTATAATACTTGCTTTGCAATTATTGTGTCAGAGATACTGGACCAAGAGGCTGAAAATAGTTGCTCTAATGAATTGAGAGAAATTGGGGACTTTCCAGGCAGCCAGTTGTCTGTCATTTCTTAGTTTTGGAAGCTTCTGGCTCTGCACTACCTGTATAATCAGATATATTTATCCCTCTCATGTCTCTGATGTGGTTGAAGACTAAATAGTTGTAGTTTCACAGTTAAATTTTAAGTTGTTTAGAAATTAAAAGGATAGTCTAGGTCTAAGAAGATCTTTTTAAGTTGGAATGCAAGTTAGGATGAAAAATGAGTTAGTTGTAGAACTGTATACTCATGGAGATAGATAGATAATAGAATATTAATATCAATTGCCAAATATGTATGGACTGGACATTGGGAAAGTATGGTATACCTTATAATTTTCCCAATTGTGGCCTAATTATAAAAAAAAGAATTATGAGTTCTAGGAGAAGGGGAAGAAGTTGGGAGGCTTGCACTGAGTGGGGTAGATGGAGGGGACTGGGATGGAGATGTAACTTGAAGTAATAAATAAACATTTAAAAAATTGTGTGTGTGTGGAGAGAGAGAAAGAGAGAGAGAGAGAGAGAGAGATACTAAGAATGTTTGTTTTCTGATCCTACATCAAATTCAAGCCCCAGTAATGGAAAATAAGGAAAAGGTTAAATATACAGTTTTATTTATTCATTTTTCTCTATTGGTAATGGTAATCTATTACCATTAGTAAAGCTATTACAAAATTGTACTGGGTGCTAGACATGAAAATGATGAAGTGAAAACAGTGTAGAGTATAAAAATAGCAATTTCTCAATAAAAATGAATCATTTCTACTGGTGGAAATATTTATCTTAATACTGACTTATGAAATCTTAGAAATTATGTCTATACAACAAGCTGAGATCTATATATGTGTACACACTATACAAACATGGCAGTGAATAATGAAAGGTCAAAAAATTAGTAAAACTGGAGAACAGGTAAAATTATAAGGACAGCTTTTTAACCAATAATTATTCTTGGTTTCCAGAAAAAAAAGCAAAGTTCAATATTAGTTTGTTGCAAAATGAACATTTATCTTAAAAGGAGAGTAAAGAGGCAGGAGAAAGGAGAGTAGAACTCAAGAAGTTCATCTGGCCATCTGTGCTGGTCTTCATGGTGTCCTCTCTTTCAGCAGAGACTGGATAGAGTAACTACATCAGAAGAAACAAAAAATAATTCTTTGAGAATCTTGAGTTTTCTTTTGTAGACACAAAGACAGTGAGGGTCATCAAAATGTTTTAACCTTTACTTGTTTACCATTATGTTAGCATTTGTTCAAGTCTTTATAGGCCAAGGCCAAAAAAGTATTTGAAAAATTGTTCATGGGAGCCTGAGTACAGCTCCTGTGAAAAGGACCATTTTATTCAGAAATTGTAAAAGGAATTTAAGATAAGAGGCAAACATGAGAGTTTGAATCTTAGCTCCACTCATGGAAATATGTTTATCATAGAGTCTTTTAAGTTTTATTAAATGTGATTGACTTCATTGTCACTCTAAATAATATGTGAATAATTTTTCTTTTGGAATGTAACCAAAGGAAAAATATATTTGTAAGTTTGAATATTTCAGAATGATGTGTTGAACTCACTATAATATTGAAATAAGATATAGATCATTCATTGTATTATTTTCTGAATAAATTTAGAAATTTCTGATGGAAATTGCATTTAAATTATACTAGGGAAGGTATCTGGGGCTACTTCCTATTCAATGGGATATCTATCTTTTTCATTCTACTCCCCTCTTCAATAATTTAAGAAATATTCAAACTAAACTGTTGATTATTTCTATTTCCATGTTTTAGATTATAATAAAATTATATCATTTCTTCTTTCAATTTCAATCCTGTAAACCCTTGAATAAATAAAGCACTTCTTTATCTCTTTCAACTTAATAGTCTCTTTTCCATAAAGTTGTTATGTACCTATATGTATTTGAATATAAATATATATTTCTAAATATAACCCACTTACTCTATATGTTATGTAGGTATAAGTATATGTAAATGTACATGATGTAATTGTATATGTGTTATATAGGGCTGAGCATTTGATATTGGATACCAATTTGTGTGCTATACCCTCAGAAAGACAGTTTCCCCCAATCTAAGCATTCCTTACTTTTAGTACTTCCTGTAGGTTTGAGGTCTCATGGGATTTCCTCCATCCACATTAACACATCTGTTGTTGTCTTTGCTCATCTCTTGTTTAGACTGTCATGATGGTGAGACTTTAATTGTGTAGCTTCCTGCATTACTAGGGACACGATATCACAGAAAACTTCCTAATCTTCTGTTCCCATCATTCTTTCTGTCCTCCTTTTCACAATTTTGTCTGAATCTTAAGTGCAAGTTTATTTTGTAGATGTATTTAAGAAACTGGACTCCTGTTGGGGTAGTGCTAAGAATTTTAAATGTTAATTAATTGGTCCTGTTTGCTGTCTGTTGCTTATATTGACTCTTATTGGTTAAATAAAATGCCTAGACCTGAGTTGTGAATTCCTGGCCCATCTAAGCTAGCTCTTAATTCTATTACCCAAATATGACCCCATATATACATACGCCCCCCTTGGACTGCCATTCTCCACAATATGCCGATGTTCCTGGCCATGTGGAATGAGGTTCTTTTTTCTAACTCATGGGGTGTGCCTCCTTCTTCCTGCTGCTCCTGGATGGAGTATCTTCTTCTTCCTGCTGTTGGCTGAAATGCTTTAATCCTCTGTTTAAAGTGCAGGCTTCCTGTTCTAATCCCAGGAAGTTCCACCTTTCTCTGTCTTTGGCCAATCTCAGGCCTCGGCATTTTATTTAACCAATAAGAGTCAATATAAGTAACAGACAGCAAACAGGACCAATTAGTTAACATTTAGAATGCTTAACACTACCCCAACAATTCCCTCCTTTTGTCTAATAAAAAGGATAAAAATTTTTTAGCTCATATAGTAAAAACAATAAGAACAAATATGAAACAAGAAAACCACATATATACAAGTTATGAACATAATGCTTAGCCTGTTTATATCAGGCAATCTTGAAGAAGAAAAAAATCATCTGTCTATCTTGGTGTGTGGTGTCCATCTGTTGCAAATAGATTTTCCTAATGATGGATGTGCATTTACTTATCTATGGATACAATGACAAGTATTGAGAATGTAGTTAAGAATTACACTGGTTTAGTAAAGTGGAGGTTGTGCGTTCTCTTCCAAGATCCCTGAATTTACTAGCTGTAGGTATTTGGCTAGATTTCCAGTACCATACATGATTTTCCTCTTATTGTGTCTCAAGATCAGCTAGAGAGCTATTGGTTACTGCCAAGGTATAAATGTCACTGCTGTATCCTATACCAATTCTTTTTGTGGTTTATGAATGTTATAACTGGGTAGAGTTGGTTTTTGTGTTCCTCCACTGGAAGCCTGCACAGCACCTTCTGGCACAGTGATAGTTTGTCTTCAGGAAGGGGACTTTTAGGTCAGTTGCAGTTCAGGGGTCTTTAGGCCCTGTATCTGAAGTTCATGAATTTTTCACCAAAAGGCACTTGTTTTCTTTCTTGGAAGCCATCTTTCTCATGACTAAAGCCTCCAGCTCTAAAAGCGCAGATCTCATATATGTGAAGTTTGGTTTATAACTTAAGAATTTTACTGGGTAAAATATGCCACACTTTTCTCTAGACCTTTGTTTCTTCTTTATAAAGTTAGCTATATACTGAGTATTTTAGTGCAATAATAAATGATCAATAAATACAGTGGATATGAAGTTCATGACAAAGCAAAAAAAGATATGCACTGGTGATTACCATAACTAATATGCAACTTTGAGACAGTCAATTTTTTTCCTTCTGTATTTGCCTAAATGCTATAAATATCATAACTTGTAACTATCTGCATGGTTGATTTCCTATGACTCTTTCTACTGTGGTTCATTAACTATATCACATCCTATTGATAATCTTTTTGGATTATTGTGTTGTTTATATGCACAGACTGATAACCAAGTCATTTCCATAGAGCTAGTAATCATATTCACATCTTTACACAAATAAAATATTTATAAATATGTATAAAATAATAGAATTGTATGTAGGCAACATAACACAGTTTTATAGTTGATACTAGTAAGTCTATACATATACATGTTTTATTATAATTTCCTATAATTTCTGCGTACTTTGTTGAGTTACATGTAGTTAAATGGTATTTTGTTTTCCTTTAAAATTCAAGATGACTCTGAGATTCCATCTCATACCTGTCAGAATAGCTGAGAATAAAAATTCAACTGACAGCCCATGCTGACGAGGTTGTGGAGGACAAGGAACAATTCTCCATTGCTGATACAAGCAAACTTGAACAACCACTAAGGAAATCAGTCTGGCGATATCTAAGAAAATTTGGAATAGCTCTACCTCAAGACCCAGCCATACCACTCCTGAGCATACATCCAAGAGATTCCACAAGGACATCTCTTCAACTATGTTCATAATAACTTTATTTGTAAAGCTGGAAACTGGAAACAACCCAGATGTCCTTCAAACGAAGAATAAAGAAAAGAAACTGGAAATTTTACATAATGGAATGCTACTCAGCTATTAGAAAAAAATAAATTATCCAATTTGTTGCCAAATGGATGGATTGCCTATGAGTGAGCTAACCCAGGCCCAGAAATATGCCCATGTCATATATTCACTTATAACTGGATTTTAACCATATAGTACAGGATAACTATCCTACAACCAATAGACCAAAAGGAACAGGAATATGGACTTTGTTACATGTTAGTGGGACACTTTCCCTAGTGGAGCTGCCATATAGGGCCCTATTGCAAGAGGAAGCTCTTACCCTTCATATGACTGATGAACTGAAGGGGGTTGATATGTGGGGGCACCCTACACTGGAGGAGTAGGATAGGTGGGAGAAGGGGTAGAGGGTGGGAGGGTGGGACTGACATGGGTGGAGGGTGGGGTCTGTGATGGCGTTGTAACTTGAAGTAATAAATGAATGTAATTTTAAAAAAAGAGCGGAAGCGAAAAAATTCAAGTCATTGAAATGTGATATACAATTATTTTGTTTCTCTTTCCCCTGGACCACAAACAAAATAATTGGCTATATCTAAGAAAATTTGGAATATCTCTATTGGCTATTTATTATTATGAAAATATAGCTGCTCAATAAATTAAAACAATTTAGAAACTTATACATAGAATATATTTGGACACAAACTCTAGTGTTTTCTATAATGTGTCTTTAGAAATTGCGTCATTACAATATCCATTCTTTCTACAAAAGAAAAAAAGAATCACAAAAGCACCTCCTGAAGAAGCAATCTTTATTACTGTGATTACAGGAAAATGCTTCCTTTTATTAGGTATAAAATCTCTTCCCCTAGACCAACCAACAAGAGGTATTAGTTCTGCTCTCGAGAGCTTTACAGTAAAAGTCTAATACATCTTCCACATGACAGCCCTTCACATATTTGAAGGCAGCTTTCTCTGCTCTGCTAAGCCCTTAATCTATATATTCCTGTGGTGCAACTATATTCTTTTCAGCTCAGGTTATTCTTTTGTGACTGCCTATGAGGTTCCTTCTTGTCATCCGTTAGCTATAGTTTGTCAGTGTTTAGTTTCAAGTCATTCTTCAGTTAGAATAATGGATCCTCAGATGAATGGACATGAGGCAAAAAAAGGAGTTACCACAGTAATTGAATAAGAATATTTCTTTAAACATCCATCATCACTTTCTGTTCCTTGAATTGTCAATGATATGTTGTAAATGATCTTTAAACTTAAGGTATGCTACAATAGTCATCTAATCAACTACATGAGTTATGAGGGTGAGGTTTCTGCAGAAATGTTCAAAAGAGGTGACTTGATCCTCTGATCCATGCTTCCTAATACCTCATATGGTAGAGCTTTAATACCTGAGATGACTCAGGTAGTAATGTGCTGAAATTATTTGGTGACTCTCCAGAACACTGGGTGGAAGAATTCAGGTGAAAGCCAGAAGGGAAGCTGCAGTGTGCAATATGTATGTGTCCTTTTCCCATATGTCTTCAGTTCCTCAGAATCTAAGGGCTGAGTTCTAAAAGCTAGTGTGCATAGAGATAGAGAAAAACATAAAAAGAAAGAGAAAAAAGAACAGTTTTTTTCTGTGTTTGGACCTGTACTCAGAAGACTTTCAAGGACACTTTAGCAACTTGCCAGTGACTATAATGGATTTTGCAACACAAGCCCAGATGCAGGTGCAAGGTTGTAGCATTCTGCTCTTGTTGAAAGAGGGGAAGACTAGAGCTTCTGCTAGTATGATATTTGAAAAATACAGCTTGCTACAGGATGGCTTCCAGTCACATGTAGATACATGTAAACTATTCAACTTCTCAGAAGTCCCCCAAAACCTATTTACAGAACAAGAATTTACAAAAGAATTTACAATTTAATGAGGACCAGCTACAGGGACTCTTTTTCTGGTTCAGATTTTCCTGTATTGCTTGTGCTCATGCAAGTGCTTGTAGATTAAAAAGTCACCTTACTTCAACAAACACAACATATAAAACATATAAGGATAAACAATATATGGAATCATTGTAGTCAATATCATCATAGGTAGCTGAAACGGGAGTTTGACTCAATGTTCTTGAGAACTTTAGTGTTTATCTGTGAACATTACTGGCTTCAAAGGACTCCTTTTTTTTTTTTTTTTTTTTTTTTTTTTTTTGCCCCTGTGTGCTTTAGTCGACGCTGACACATTTTCTTTAATGCCAGTCTTCTTATCTACCAATGTACAATCTTGCCTATGAAATGTAGCTCACATTCACAAATCTTCCTGAGACTAACAACTCAGTGGTGGGTTACCTAAGGTAGCAGTGGCCTAGAATCCTCGAAGTTATTAGAAATCAATGCTTCTACTGTGAATGGTTCAGAAGCACACCCTTAACAGTCTTAGAGGTCTCCCTGCTTGTTTGAAAAAGTTCATGAATAATCACTTCCTATTATCTGGAGGATTTTAGATGGAGATTTTCCAACACACTTTTAGATTCATTTTTTTATGAAGCAATAGTCTCCCAACAACACCCAGAGCTGATAATTTCTGGGTCTCTCTACAATTTTGAGTGCCTTTTCCATTTTGAACTGGATAGAAAAAATTGAAAAAAAAAAAAACAACAAAACTGGATAGGAAAAAAAGTTTTATTTTAAACTTTAACATGTTTCCTTTTCCATATCTCCTAATTTCTGTAAAATGGATGATTTTAAAATGTCTATTAAAACTGATTTTTCTCCTTTCATCTTATACTGTACATGGTAAATATATATCTCTTGGGGTTTTTTTTTGGAAATTCATCACAGAAATACAGAGGGAACTCTCCTATTTTACTGGATATAAGTTTCATATTCCCTGTTATTATACATAACTATTCTGTCAGACTTTGTTCTATTATGTATGATGGACCAATTTTCTTCTAGCAGAATCTCTCTCTGTCAGTCACATCAAGGTATCTCAAGTTGAGGCCTGTGATCGAGTCCCCATAAAGTGCTGTTTTATTTATTTATTTATTTATTTATTTATTGCATTTTTTTCTCTATTTTTTATTTCTTCAAGTTACTTCTCAATTGCAATCCCCTCCCTATTCCCGCCTCCAGTCCCACCATCCCACCCTCAATCCCCCATCCTCTTCCATTTCTTTTTTTTTTTGTGTTTAAGGTATATCTTATTTCCCCCTACAGTTTCCCCTTTCAGTCCAACAAATGGTTCTTTCTCTTATAATAATAAATACAATACAAAACAAGAGAGGTAATTAGGCCTTAGTTATGAGGGTTATATGGCTTAGTGTATATGCCCAATGTCCAGTCCATATGATTTGGCACCTGACTTTAATATTCTAATATCTATCAATCTCCATGAGTTTAAAGTTCTGTATCTAACTCAACATTCCTACTAACTTGCAACACAACTTTAAAAGCATCTTCTTAGGTCTATAACACTCTCCTGACTCCTAAATAACTCAAAATTTAACTGTGAGACTCTAGCTATCTGTTCTTCAACCACCTCAGCGACCTGAGAGGGATAAATATATCTGATTTTATAGGAAGTACAGGGCCTGTAGCTTCCAAAACTAAGAAATGACATACCAGTGGCTGCCTGGACAGTTCCCATTTTCTCTCCATACATTACAGCATTGATGTTCAGTCATTTGGCCCCATTTCTCTGAAAGACATTGAATGTAGAGCAGGGGTTATGAAGGACTTGCCTACTTCTCTTGGCAGAGCTAAGCTGTCGACTTACCTGCTTCCAAGTTTTGTCCTTTTTTTGGACAGCATTCTGTCTACAGTTGGAGCAAGGGGCTTTTCCTACCAAGAGATAGGCTTACGACTAATTCAATCATCTCCCACTGGAGATTCATCGATACTCATCTTCTACTTGGGGTAGAATAGGGGGTGCTGTCAGGAGTTGATATGTCTCGATATAAAAAAACCTAAGTTACAAAAACATCTTTGAATGCCATATTCTGCAGATCTCTTGAGGTTTTTGAAGAGGCCCTATCTATCTCTTATATTGGGATAAGCAGATGTTGCATGTCTCTTAGCAGCTTTATTTCTGATTAGCTTAGAAAATAACTATAATAGGCTGTCATAGTACCTAACAAAATGACTGGCTTGCATAACTATTAGTTTGCATTTCTTAATTATCCTAAACTGTTTATGACAACTAGTAGTAAAAGGCCAACACATCACATTTCATTTTTTTCTTTACCTCCTAATCCTTCCATCCCATTTCTCTGGGGTGGGGTGTCCTTATATAACAGTCCCTCATCTCAGTTGAGAGGTCGTATGAGGGCCAAGAGCCTCTTCATTCATTGGGGGTCTACGAGGCAGTACCACCAGTGAAAAGGGTCTCATTGCCCAGGAGAGAGAACTAAAAAACAAACAAACAAACAAAAAAAAAAACAAATAAGCAGACACACAGATAAAAAATAGAAAAAATATAAAATATATATAATAAATAAATAAAAATAAAATATAAAAAGTCTATGTCCAATTTCCCTTTGATGTGTTAGTTGTAGTATCGATACCTTCTATTAAATAGCTAAAATCCTACTATAAGTGAACAGATGTCATATGCATCCTTCTGAGTCTGGGTTTGCTCACTCAGGATGAGCCTTTCTAGTTCCATCCATTTGGCTGCAAATTACATAATTTCATTGTTCCTGGTAGCTGAATAGTATTCCATTGTGTAGATGTACCACAGTTTTTTAACCCATTCTTCCGTTGAGGGACATCTGGGTTGTTTCCAGTTTCTAGCTATTACAAATAAGGCTGCTATAAAC
>CAJQZJ010032188.1:24308794-24364557 GCA_907164525.1 Lophiomys imhausi | reverse complement strand
CCAGACTGACCTCCATAGTGGTTGCACAAGCCTGAACTCCCACCAGCAATGTAGTAGGGTACCCCTTTCTCCACACCCTCATCAGCATGTGCTGTCATTTGAGCTTTTGATCTGAGCCATTCTGACAGGTGTGAGATGGATTCTCAGAGTCATCGTGAGTTGCATTTCTATGATGATTAAGGATGTTGAGCATAATTCAAGTGTCTCTCAGCCATTAGGGATTCCCCCTTTGTGAATTCTCTATTTAGCTCTGTCCCCCATTTTTTGATTGGATTATTGGGTTTCTTGGCATTTAATTTCTTGAGTTCTTTGTAGATTTTGGATATTAGCCCTCTGTCAGATGTGGGGTTGGTGAAGATTTTCTCCCAGTGTGTAGGCTGCCATTTTCTTTTTTTTTTTTTGAATGACAGTGTCTTTTGCCTTACAGAAGCTTTTCAGTTTCATGAGGTCCCATTTATTGATTGTTGATCTCAGGTCCTGAGCTGTTGGTGTTCTGTTCAGGAAGTTGTCGACTGTGCGAATGAGTTTGAGGGTTGTTCCCACTTTTTCTTCTAGTAGATTTAGTGTGACCAGCCTTATGTTAAGGTCTTTGATCCACTTGGACTTAAGTTTTGTACAAGGTGATAAGTATGGGTCTAATTTCATTCTTTTACAAGTGGACATCAAGTTGGACCAGAACCATTTGTTGAAGATGCTGTCCTTCTTCCATTGTGCCGTTTTGGCTTCTTTGTCAAAAATTAGGTGGCCATAAGTGTGTGGGTCTATTTCAGGATCTTCAATTCGATTCCATTGATCTACTGGTCTGTTTCTATACCAATACCAGGCTGGTTTTAAAACTATTGCTCTGTAGTACAGCTTGAAATCCGGGATGGTGATACCTCCAGATGTTTTCTTACTGTACAGGATTGATTTAGCTATTCTGGGCTTTTTGTTGTTCCATATGAAATTGAGAATAGCTCTTTCGAAGTCTATAAAAAATTGTGTTGGTATTTTGATAGGAATTGCATTGAATCTATACATTGCTTTTGGTAGGATGGCAATTTTTATTATGTTGAGCCTACCAATCCATGAGCATGGAGATCTTTCCATCTTCTAAAGGCCTCTTCCATTTCTTTCTTCTAGGGTTGAAGTTCTTGTTGTACACGTCCTTTATTTGCTTGGTTAGAGTTACCCCCAGTCATTTTATGTTGTTTGTGGCTATTGTGATGGGGGTTGTTTCCCTTATTTCTTTCTCAGCCCATTTGTTTGTTGTATAATGAACAGCTTCTTATTTTTTGAATTAATTATGTATCCTGCCACTTTGCTGAAGGTGTTTATTAGCTGTAAGAGTTCTCTGGTGGGATTTAAGGGTCGCTATGTATACTATCATATCGTCTGCAAATAGGGATAATTTGACTTCTTTGTTTCCAATGTTTATCCACTTGATCTCCTTTAGTTGTCTTATTGCTCTAGCAAGAACTTCAAGTACTACACTGGAGAGATATGGTGAAAGTGAACATCCTTGTCTTGTCCCTGAGTTTAGAGTAAATGCTTCAAATTTCTCTCCATTTAATTTGATGTTGGCCACTGGCCTGCTGTATATTGCCTTTATTATTTCTAGGTACAGTCCTTGTAGTCCAGTTCTCTGCAGAACTTTTAGCATGAAGGGGTGTTGGATTTTGTCAAATGTTTTTTCTGCATCTAGCGAGAGTATCATGTGGTTTTTTTCTTTCATCTTGTTTATGTGGTGAATTACGTTGATAGACTTTCGTATGTTGAACCATCCCTGCATTGCTGGGATGAAGCCTACTTGATCATGGTGTATGATACTTTTGATGTGTTCTTGAATTCGGTTTGCTAGTATTTTATTAATATGCATCTATGTTCATGAGGGAGATTGGTCTGAAGTTCTCTTTCTTTTTTGGGTCTTTGTGTGGTTTAGGAATCAGGGTGACTGTGGCCTCATAGAATGAGTTTGGCAATGTTCTTTCAGATTCTATTTTGTGAAAGAATTTGAAAAGTATTGGTGTTAGCTCCTCTTTGAAGGTCCGGTAGAATTCCGTGCTAAAGCTATCTGGCACTGGGCTTTTTTTGTTGGGAGATTTTTAATGACTCTTTCTATTTCCTTAGGGGTTATAGGGCTGTTTAATCTGTTTATCTGATCTTGATTTAGCTTCGGTAGGTGGAATCTATCAAGAAAATTGTCCATTTCACTTAAGTTTTCAAATTTGATGGAGTATAGATTTTAAAGCAGGATCCAAATATTCTCTGGATTTCTTCAATGTCTGTTCTTATCTCTCCCTTTTCATTTCTGATTTTGTTGATTTGGGTTTTCTCCCTCTGTCTTTTAGTTAATTTGGCTAAGGGTCTGCCTATTGTGTTGATTTTCTCAAAGAACCAACTCTTGGTTTCATTGATTCTTTATATAGTTCTTTTTGTTTCTAAGTTGTTGATTTCAGCCCTAAGTTTGATGATCTCCCGCCTTCTGCTCCTTTTGGGAGTGTTTGCTTCGTTTTTTTTCCAATTCACCCAGTTTAGCTGTTAATTCACTAATATGAGCTGTCACAATTTTCTTTTTGAAGGCACTTAGTGCTATGTACTTTCCTCGTAGCACAGCTTTCATTGTGTCCCATAGGTTTGTGTATGTTGTGTCTTCATTTTTGTTGGATTTTAAGAAGTCTTTGATTTCCTTCTTTATTTCTTCCCTGACCCAGTGGTCCTCTAGTAAAGAGTTGTTCAATTTCCATGTGTGTGTAGACTTTCTGTTGATTCTTTTGCTATTGAAGTCCAGCTTTATTCCATGGTGGTCTGATAAGATACAAGGGGTTATTTCAATATTCTTGTATCTGTGGAGGCTATCTTTGTATCCAACTATATGGTCGATTTTGGAGAAGGTTCCATGAGGTGCTGAGAAGAAGGTGTATTCTTTTGTGTTTGGGTGAAACGTTCTGTAGATATCTGGTAGTTCCATTTGGTTCATGATCTCTGTTAGACTCATTATTTCTCTGTTTGGCTTCTGTCTTGATGATCTGTCCATAGTTGTGAGTGGGGTGTTGAAGTCTCCCACTATTAAAGTGTTTGGATCGATGTGCTATTTAAGTTTTAGAAGCATTTCTTTTACAAATGTAGGTGCCTTTGTATTTGGGGCATAGATGTTCAATATTGAGATGTCCTCTTGGTGGATATTTCCTTTAACAAGTATGTAATGCCCTTCTCTGTCTTTTTTTGTTAACTTCCATTGGAAGTCTATTTTGTTTGATATTAGGGTGGCTACTCCAGCTTGCTTCCTGGGTCCATTTGCTTGGAAAACCTTTTCCCAGCACTTTACTCTGAGATAGTGTTTATCGTCAATAGTGAGATGTGTTTCTTGTATACAGCAAAAAGATGGGTCTTGTTTACGGATCCAGCCTGTAAGTCTGTGTCTTTTTATTGGCGAGATGAGTCCATTGATGTTGATGGATATTAATGACCAGGGGTTGTTATTTCCCATTATTTTGGTATAGCTGCTCATCTTGTGTTTCTTTTTGTTTAGTTGCTGTGGAGGTTTCTATTTCCTCTGTTTTCTTGGGTATAGTTATCTTCTCTGTGTTGGAATTTTCCTTCTAGGATCTTCTGTAGGGCTGGGTTTGTGGGGAGATATTGTTTGAATTTGATTATGTCATGGAATATCTTGTTTTCTCCTTCTATGTTGATAGAGAGTTTTGCTGGATATAGTAGTCTGGCTGGGCACCTATGTTCTCTCAGGGCTTGTAGGACATCTGTCCAGGCCCTTCTAGCTTTTGAAATTTCTGATGAGAAGTCAGGTGTGATTCTGATGGGTCTGCCATTGAATGTGACTTGGCCTTTTTCTCTTACTGCTTTTAGTATCCTTTCTTTGTTCTCTAAATTTGGAGTTTCTATTATTATGTAGCGAGTGGAGTTTCTTTTCTGATCTAATCTGTTTGGTGTTCTGTAAGCCTCTTGGATTTTTACTGGAATCTCTTTCTTAAGGTTTGGAAAGTTTTCTTCTATGATTTTGTTGAAGATATTTCCCTGACCATGGAGTCGGGAATCTACTCTTTCCTCTGTGCCTATTATTCTTAGGTTCCATCTTTTCATTGAGTCCTTGATTTCTTGGATATTGTGGGTGAGAAATTTTTTAGCTTTCTCATTTTCTTTGGATGTTGTATTTATTTCTTTTTTTTTAATGATTTATTTTTTATTTCTTCAAGTTACATCTCAATCACAACCTCCTCCCTACTCCCCCTCCAGTCTTATCCTTCCACCCTCCTCCCCCTCAACTCCCCATCCTCTACCCTTTTTTTTTTAGTTTAAGGTGTTTCTTTTTTCTCCCAACAGCTTTCCCTTTCAGTTCAACAAATGGTTCTTTCTCTTATAACTATAAATACAATACAAAACAACAGAAATAAATAGGCCACAATTATGAGAGTTATATGGCTTAGCATACATTCCCAATGTCCAATCCATATGTATTGGCACCTGACTTTAACATTCTACTCTCTAACCATCTCCATGAGTTTAAAGTTCTATACCTAACCCAGCTTTCATACTAACTTGCCTCACAATTTTAAAAACATCTTCTTAGATCCAGAACACCCTCTTGATTCCTAAACTACACAAAATTTAACTATGAGACTCTAGCTCTCTATTCTTCAACCACCTCAGAGACCTGAGAGGGATAAATATATCTGCTAATATAGGAAGTGCAGTGCCTGCAGCTTCCAAAACTAAGAAATGACATACCAGTGGCTGCCTGGACAGTTCCCATTTTCTCTCCATACATTACAGCATCAATCTTCAGCCGTTTGGCCCCATTTCTCTGACAGACATTGACTGTAGAGAAAGAATTATGAAGGACTTACCTACCCTGTCTTGGCAGAGCGAGGCTATCAACTTACCTGCTCCAAGTTTTGTCCTTTTTGGACAGCAGTATGTCTACAGTTGAAGCAAGGGTTTTTTCTTGCCAAGAGAAAGGCTTACCACCAATTCAACCATCTCCCACTGGAGATTCTTCAATGCTCATCTTCTACTTGGAGTAGAATAGGGGGTGCTGTCAGGAGTTGACATGTTTCAATATCAAAAATCTTAAGTGAAGAAAACATCTTTGAATGCCATATTCTGCAGATTTCTTCCATCAAATCTTCCATGCCTCAGATCCTTTCTTCCATCTCTTGAATCCTATTTTTGGTACTCAAATCCATAGTTCCTGTTCTCTTCCCTTGATTCTTCATTTCCATTTTTAACTCTGACTGTGTTTTCTTTATTGTTTCCATTTCCATTATCATTTCTTGAGTGATGTTATTTGTTTTGTAATTTTCCTGCTCCAGTTTGCTTGTCTTTGCCTGGAAGTCTTCCATTGCCCTCTCTTTTCCTTGTTCCTTGTTCACGTTGACTAACCTTGTTCTGAAGTTCTCTAATGGTGTCTTCCATCGCTTTCGTATGTGCAATTGTGGCTTCTTTGAATTCCTTCCTAGATTTAAGTTCTTCTTGAAGGTACTCTATCACTACCCATAATGTAGAATTGTCATCGTTTTCATGTGTTTCAGCTGTGGTGAGGTGGTTCAGGCTAGATGGAATAGCATTGTTTTCTTTTGTTGGAGTCATTTCGCTCTGGTTTTTTTTTTTTTTTTTTTTTTGGTCTGGGGCCTCTGGCCATGTGGAATTTTTTAGCTAACTTCTGGACTTGGGTCCAAAGGGGGCGCTTTGGTGTAGCAGTTGATTTGCCTTATTCCACCCCTATAAGGTGAGTCATTCAGCCCCCCCCCCCACCACAGGTGGAAACCTAACTAATCCAGGGGTTGGAGCTGTGTACAGGTAAGCTCTGGTTCCCCGCCGCAAGGGCCAGTACTAGTAAAATAGTCAGATATACAACAGTTTCAAATACCTCACAGTTTGCCCAGGCTTGGCTTCTGTGGTGGGTAAATCTGCTTCACCCCCAATAGCCTTGCTGCTCCCAGAGCCTGAAAACTGGCCAGTGACGACACAGCAGTGGGTTGCAATCTGCAACCTGAAGGCACTTTCAGCAGAGCTGAGCTCACTTCTAAGGGTTGCAACTTTTCGTCAGATTCCTGGATCCTCTGTGGGAGACCTGGGGGACGCCCAGCAGGTAGAGATTATCTCTGTGTGGGATCTGAATCTGCCCACTGGGTATTAGATTGGAATTTACCCAGCATGTCTCTCCTGGTGGGGGATGGGGGAATCCTGATTCCTGGATTTAGTGGCTTCCTTGCATGTCTGAGAGTAGGAGGGAGCGGCCTGCCAGGGACCCCCAGTGGTCCCTGGGTAGTTGGGTGAGATGGGGGGGGGGGGCGAGCCATTTGTACAGCATCCTGCAACACTTGCCGCCTTGTGACTGTTAACCCTGAAATCAAAATATGTCCGCGCAGGCAGCCGCCATCTTGGATTCCCCCTAAAGTGCTGTTTTTTAGCTTTTGTGTTTTTAACTTAAATTGCTTTCTCTGTTCAAATATTAAACTGAACAGAAGGGGCAGGATTATGTGGTTTGGGGATGTAGTTGCCAATGGGTCCTTTACAAGAGTGTCAGGTGCTAGTTGGATGACTGAATTGTTATATTCAGTTGAAGTGGGCTGAGTTCCTGGAATAGATCAGCAGAGAATTGAGATGTATCTAAGAATGGCAGCATGAGGAAAGCAGGTATTTCATGAAAGGGAGGCAGACTAGGTGTTGTCAGTCTCAGAAGCCAGTGTAACTGTGCTATGCCACCTCTGCCTAACTGTAAGTCCTAAAGCCAACACAGATTTCATTGCTGAATTCACCTCCATGCTTGATGGCTGACTAGGAAAGCCACGTGCCAAGAGTCAATAAGAGGGATTATAGTCAAGTTTTTAAAATAAACCTGTCTAAACCATGTGAATTGTTAATACACAACCTAGTTCCAAAGTGACTGTTGTGGATGATTTTGGAAATATCATTGAAAAATAGTTTTTTGGTTTTTCATTTTTGGGTTTTTTTTTTGTTGCTTTGTTTTGTTTTGTTTTCTTTCATGTGTGTGTGTACCATGTCCATGATTGATATCCAAAAAGTCAAAAAATTAGATTTCCTGGAACTTGAGTTACAGACATTGTGACTCATCATCTTTGCATGCTAGAAATTGAACTCAGATCTTTAGGAAGAATGTCTCAGGCTCTTAAACACTTAACCATCTCTCTATCCCTGACTCATTAGTTTTAAGAAATGAATAGGCAATGTGAAGACAATCTAGACAAACTTTACAGAATAATGACAAGAGTAAAGGAGATAATAATCATCCTACCTGTTTTGATTCACATGCAATTCAAACAATTAGTGAAAAGAAATCCTAATCCCATGTTCAATATGGGGACATTATTCAATTTGCCTAAGACATTCATGTTACTAGAACTTTCCTATTCATTCAAAGTACCTTGTAGCCAGAACCCTGTAAATAATATTGTAGTTCTGCAATCTGTTTCTGTTTTCTCTTTCTTAAGTACAGATATTGCATATTTTAAAATGAATTGAACTGTGATACAACTCATCTAATAAATGAGGTATTCTCAGAGGCACCAGATATAAACTAACTCCATCCATCCTCATCTCTGTACTCACAAGGTGTTTGTTCAGTTTTTTCCCCTGGTCCTGTATAAAACATTGAATTTCTTTAACAACCACTTTCTTCCCTTGGAAACTCTATTTACCTAATGGAAAATCACTATTTTCTCATTTGACCAAATCTATTCTATTCCTAGCACATGGCTTTACTGCTTAGACTTTTATGACATTTTTAAAAATCTCAACCACAGCATCTGAGAATGTACACACACCCTCTCTCACATGAGTTTGCCTTTTGCATTCTTCCTTACTTGGGTCTCTCTTTAGCATTCGAAAAATACTGTTGGAATTTTTAAAGTTTGTCCATTACACTAGATTGCTGCCACAGAATAGGCAAGTCATTCATCTTTTGCAGGCCACTACTAAGAAATGATTCTTGTTTATTTAAAAATACAAACACATCAATAACTGTTCTGAGTGCTTTCAAAATGTTTTCTCTGCGTGGCTTTTAGGCAGAAGTAAAAGGCAAAAAATACTAACAGCTTTTCTTCTAAATAAACTTTCAACTAGCTGTTATCTTTGCAGACACTCTCCACCTACTCATGTATGTTAGGAAAGAATAAAGAAGTATTTTACAATGTCTTGCCTGTTTCTGTTTATATCTAGAATCTAGTCATCTTATCAATTGGAGATACTGGCCAAAATAAATACATATAAAATTACAGGAGCACTTAAGTTGGACACCATGTTATAGGTTTTGCTCCTAAAGATGCCCTTGAGAACTTTGTGACTTCAAACCTCCACAGAAGTCAAGGGAAAATGCTCATCGACCATAGCAACAATTAAGAACCATTCTTCCTCTTCAATTTTTTCAACAATAATTTATTCAATTTATAATTGTGGAGTATTTCTAAGAAGAATGTGAAGATTAATTATTCCTTAAACTATAGATATTGGAAGGAAAAACATTCATTTATAATTAAATATCTGGTGATATATGTTAGAAAAACTTAACAATGAAAGTAAGCTATTTGAAAGCTGCTAATATAGGCTGAAGAAGGTAGAAAGGTTTTCTTGAGTTATCTAGAGAATACCTAGTCATAGAAGTGCACCTTCAGATATCCATACCATGTTGGACTAAATTTTCATAAGAAAAAAATAAACATTTTCAATTTTCTTATAACATTGAATCCCAGTTTAATGGCATAAATGATCCTTTAATACAAGGTATCTGCTTTCATCAATAAATTTACCTCAGGTAACTCACACTTAGTTTTTGTGGTCTTTGGGTTGTGTGTGTGTGTGTGTGTGTGTGTGTGTGTGTGTGTGTGTGTGTTTAAATGCATGAGTGAGTAAAAGTCTGATGTTTATGTGTAGAAATCAAAGATTGAAATCAAATGCCTCTCTCTACTTTGGTTTTTGCAAAGGGTCTATGGTCATATTTAAAGGTCACCAAATGACTAGGCTGAGTAGCCAAAGAGATCTAAGTTTTCTCTTCCCAACCCCCTACATGCCTACTAGTCCTGGCATTACAGACGCATACTACTGCTCTGTATTTTTACCTGGGTTCTTCATATTCAAAATTAATTTACCATGGATGTCGGGCAAGTACTTTACTGACTGAGCCATCCTATTAACTCTTTGCAACTAGGTTTTTTTTTTTTGGACAGAAATCACTGATTATATAATTCTACCAAATGTCTTTTTCCTAAGTCTTTTCAATTAATTTGTGCTTTCTTTACATTAAATCCATGTGAAAATAACTGAATTTATTTAGAGTTTCTTTAGGCTTATTAGAAATAGTTTTTATATAGATTGACCTTATCTACATTTTGTATTGCCTAATCTTAATGCAAATTTCCCCTTATGCTTTAGAATCCAGAATCTACATAATAGTAAACTGGAGAGAATATATTGACAATAATTTATATGCACCTTAAACACAGAACACTAAATTATAATAGAACTTTTTAATTTTCCAAGAGACAGAATGCTGTGACTTATTAAAGAAAGTTATCTAGTATTGCACTATATATTGATTTACTTCTTATGATATTCTGCAAATATTTTGATCTCAAACAAGTCTGTAAAGATGTTTACTTGTGTTTTATATACTTTGGGAAGGTGTTTTAAAATATTTCACTCATGGCTCATAATTTTATAAAACATACACATAAATATACTTATTTATATATCCATATGTGAGATACACACAAACCCACAAATGTATACATGTGCACACACACATATGCACATGCATACAAATACACATCTATATGTATATGATATGTACAAAAGCACACATACAGTCATTAAATAACAATGATACAGTGTAAAATGTTCACTAGTATCAAAGAAAACTATTGTCTTAAAGAAAAAAGTATGGTTTTACTCTATATGGAAAACATTTTTTCTAAGTATTGATTTTTATGGTATGAACTTTATAAGTTTCCTACCAATGTAAATAAATGAGAACTATTGTTGTAGATCATAATTTTTGACTGAGAAAAATCTTATGGTCACTACCTTATTACTGCTACAGAATCTTGACACAGTGAGTCAGCTGTATACCTACTGAACCTATGAGCCAAAAATCACCTATTTTTCCCTCAAATTATTTTTCCTCAAGTATCTTTGTCATAATGATAGAAATCTTAGCACGTGAGATTAGGGGATCATTACTTGACTCCTTCAATTGAAATTACTTCAAAAAGTCAGATTTAAGTTTTAAGTTTTAGTCTCTAATTATGTTGACTTCTAGAAATCTTCCTAAAGAAAGTTTGCTAATTGTGTAAGTGATTTTTGTTTTAATTTTAGGATAAGGATAAAATCTTTAGGTCAATTACAAAATAAATTGAAACTTTTAAACTTACAAATTTTCTTTTCTTCTCAATTACCATTTGAACATGGAAATAAATGCACTTTGTAAATAAGTACACTATGTTAGTTTTTCATTTTATGTGGTTTAACTTAAAACAATTTTTAGTAGTGCATGCAAAAGAATCATAAAAGAGGAATGAAACCAAAATATTATGCAATGAATAATAGTGACATATACTCTGTAATAACATGACAGGATTTTTGTTTGCCTGTCTTCAGTTTAATCACCCTTCACTGAGGACAAACCTTGAAAACATATAACAATCTTAAGGTATTATTGGGAACAAATGTAGGGGATCTACAAAGCACATTTGATAGAGAGACAGAGGAAAGAATGCTAATTGTTACTTGATGAATTTTTTTCAGGAGAATATAAATTAACTTCAAAGTGTGGGTTGGAATATATGGGAAGAAATTGAATTCAGGTAGAAGGAAGAAGATGCGAGACAGACTGTGAGGTTTTTGGGAGAACTGGACACTGCTCTAATATCTGTAAAATTAAAAATTTTCAATAAATTTTTTTCAAAATTTGTTGTATTTAAGAAGTAGAATTGCCAAATATATAAATAGCCCTTTCAGAGACACCATGTCTGCTCTCTTGAAATGTATTTGGTCATAAAAAATAAGTAATGTAGATCAAAAAATGTCAATATATCTTTCTGTTCAGGAAGGAATAGATAGAAACTCCCTTGTTTGGATTTTGGGCATATTAGATCTCATACTACACATGAGCATTCTACCTTTTTTATTTGCTTATTATTTGAGTGAGATAGAGGAGAAAATATAGTTACCTTTAAACTAATTTTAAAAGCAGTATCTAAGAGGAAGAAAAAATATATATAGGATACATGATGGTATGTTTAAAACATCTTCAGGGAAATCTGAGGGATTTAGTTCTAAAAATGTTATAGTAGCTGCAATTGGGTCATCACCAGCACTCAATGAAATCTGGTTTCCCATTACTCTTTCTTTCTTTCTCTCTCTCTTTCTTTCTCTTTTTCTTTCTCTCTCTCTCTCTCTCTCTCTGTCTCTCTATCGCTTTCTTTCTTTTTGTTCTTCTGAGTCAGGGTTTGTCTGCGTAGTGTTGGCTGTCCTGGAACTTACTCTACAGACCACTTTTCCCTTGCCTCCTGAGTGCTAGGACTAAATGTGTGATCCACCATTGCCTGAATAATGTGTCATTTCTTAAAACAAAAACACACTATCTATCTATCTATCTATCTATCTATCTATCTATCTATCCACCAACTATTTATTTTTAATTTTGTATGTGGTGGGGGGAGAGCACGTGCACATGACTACCAGTGTCCATGTAGATAAGATTCTTCGGATTGCCATGGAGCTAGAGTTATAGAGAGTTGTGAGTTGCCTAGAATAGTTTCTGAGAAAAGAGCTCTGAGTCTCCATGAGCAGTATGTGTATTAGCCACGGTGCAATCTCTCTAATCCAAAATGTTTCATTTTGAGTCTCAACCTTCATCTTTACATATTCAATCTGAAGGAGGAAGATATTTCAAGGAATCTATTTGATTTATCACTGTGTATGTTAGCTAAATTTTTAATAGACTATATAGCAACTGATCATTTCCCCTGCAGTTTGTTAAAAGACCTCACCTAATACCATTTTTAAACATTTTTTTTATATTTTTACATTAGTTGTGAAAACTTTATTTGAAATCAGTAAGAGAGGTACATAATTGTGTGGTTCTACTGTTAAAGCACCACTATGCTCAGTAGTAACACATTATTGTGCATTTTATTGTGGATTTAATATATATCAAGCTCTTTGATAAGCATATTATCTATATCATGTAAATCAATACCTACTCCTTACACTTATTTCCAAGAGAACAAACAAGGCAAGTAGTGAATAAAGAGATATGTAAAGTAGCCAAGTACCCATAACTAGAAATGACTAATTGTTGAGAGTTATTCATTTAAAATTTGTATCTAAAATTTAGTGCAATAAAATTTCATTACTTTATCCTGTTTCTGAATAATCCTAAATTTTTAAATAATTCACATGCAGGAATTTCACATCTAATACCCATTTGCTTGATGTATGTTAAAGTATCTCATCCAAGACAGATTTTCTATAGCATTTTAAAAAATTCTTCCATATCTTCCATTTCCTGTACTATCAATATGTATACTTATCATTAATTATTTAAAGAGAGTTTTGGACTATTGAGACATTCAATTTAATAAGATAAAAATATTTATATAACATTTTGTATTTCATTTTCATTCTTAAAATATCTATGAGTTTTTTTTGTCAGACATTCTTTTTTTTAAATAATTTATAAAATTTCTTCAAGTTACATCTCAATCACAATCCCCTCCCTACTTCCCACTCCTGTCCCACCCTTCCACCCTCTTCCCCCTCAACCCCCATCCTCTTCCCTTCTTTTTTTTTTTTTTTTTTTGTTTAAGGTATTTCTTTTTCCCCCCAACAGCTCTCCCTTTCAGTCCAAAAAATGGTTCTTTTTCTTATAACTATAAATACAATACAAAACAACAGAAATAAATAGGCCACAGGACATATTTATGAGTTTTATCTTGAGAAATTATATATCTATGGATTTTGTTGATACTGCCAAGTATTGTTCCCTTGTGTGATGGAATTGTTGCAATATTTTAATCAATATTCTTTTAAATTATTTTTTGAGATTATCATATAATCTGAACATCACACAGTGATAGTTGTATAATTATTATCTCTTGTGTATCTCACTTTGTGACATGTGTACTCTCTGATATTCACACTAATTATTCAGAAATTTGTTTCCTTTGCATTGTTTTGTAAGGGTTGTTAACATAAAGATACACTTATTGTCTGATATCTGTCTTATGAGTGTATTTACTTTGTAAATATTTATGTTTCCTTATTAAAAAGATATCATTGATATAATTATTTTAAGAATAGTTTTACAGTTACAGATAAGACAGAGGTTATGCAGAATTTGCAGAAGCATATTTCCCCAGGTATATATTTATCCTAATAGTACTATTTCTTACTAATATTAATATATCATCCCTTATTTTATAGTTAATAATTATACTGGTTTTGATAAGCTATTAATATCTAAAGTTCATAGTTTATATCAGGTGCATTCTTTGTGTTGGGTGAGTACATTAATTTTTTATTAAATGTAATATACTATATGTATGATGGGTTGGAGTCACGAGTGGTGAATGAAATCATCCAATTCACAACAGAGTAAATACAAATCAAAATAACAACAACAAAAACAGAAATCCACCCCCAAAGAAACAAAAAATAAAAAAAGAAAGACAGAACAAAAACTTATTAATTCTCCTTTTTTCCTTCAAAGAAATATCAGGAAGGGCAGTAGCAGAATTGGGTACAGTAAGAGATTTGTCTGTGGTCATTACATGGAAGAGCTGTCCTCTTTCTGTTCTTGTTACTGGTATGCAAATAAGGGCAATTCTGAGTCATTTCCATATGACTCTGGTAGAGAGTAGATTTATACTGCAGTAACATTATGGTGAATTCAATTGTTAAGAATCTTGTTATTCCTAGAGTGTTTGACTGTCAAACATTTCCCCACATTACTCTTAAACAGAGAAGCAAGGTTATTCTTAGACATGAAGAGGAAGATGTGTTCTTCAAGGACTTCTTCATGGTGTGCCATGTATAACATTGCCCTACCTATGGTTTCTGGTCTATCATGGTATCATGGGAAACAGTCATGACCTGAAAATCAGTTAGGAATAGACATCATAAACTCACTAGAAATCTTGTCCTATGGGATGTAAAAATAAAGTTTGTCTGATGATATTGTCTGGGATATGTGTTAAAGCATCATTTAGACATGAAATCCTTGGAGTCTAGCAAACAGAAGTTTTCAACTAGGTTAAAAATGCAGGATCAAGGTCAGGCATGGTGGCATACACCTTTAATCCCAGCACTTGGGAGGCAGAGGCAGGCAGATCTCTGTGAGCACAAGAACAGCCTAGTTTACACAGTTAGTTCCAGGACAGCCAAGGCTGCTACACAGAGAAATCCTGTCTTGAAAAACCTAAAAAAACAAAATTAAAAGGTTCAACATATAAGGAATAGACTGATGTACATAAATGATCTCAGATTGGTATGATACCAAGAAAGAACGTACAGAACGTTGTTTTAAAAATCTCACAGGCCTGAACATTTTTAGTTGCTTATTTCCAAAAATCACTGCGGCACTTGATGAGGTTTGAGATTTTCTGTACTTGACCAGATATGTTGATATAAAGCCAATAGTCTTCCTAGAACATGATAGAGATTTAACCTTGAGCAGCTGTTAGCAATGCTAGGGTCCTCCACCAATACTGACATATAACCTGGAAGTAAATTTCACTGTTCCTTTGTTATTGAAAGTTTTTTGCCTAGTTAGAATAACTTGGTTTGTGAATTTCAGGGAAAACTTAAGACAATAAAAGAGTTCCTGAGAGTCATGGTGAAATGGACTGTGAGAATTTGAGGCCATTGAAATTATCTGTAACATAAGTCAAGCTGGAATCAAACTGTGCTGCTTTGTCAGGAGAAACTTGACTAATTTCTGTTTGAGATAATGACAATATTTTAACATTTCCTCTTTTATTCCATCCACTGGACA
Organism: Lophiomys imhausi; assembly: GCA_907164525.1. Lineage (NCBI taxonomy): Eukaryota > Metazoa > Chordata > Mammalia > Rodentia > Muridae > Lophiomys > Lophiomys imhausi. The sequence goes on along the minus strand of CAJQZJ010032188.1, from coordinate 24,349,550 downwards.
TGTTAACTTGTAACTATGGGATTTTTTATCTGACTCTTCTTGGAAAGCCCATGTAAAATATATTTTGGGAGCAACATCTTCCCAGGAAGAATTTCTTCGTGGTTACAGGGACAGACCTCATTAGTCACAAGTTGACCAGTGACCAAATGTGAATAATTTAATAGTGGGTTACAACATAGAGGGGAAAAACATATATCTTGTCAATAGAAGCCAACAAAGAGACAGTTAATGAAAGAAGAACAAACCATGTCTAAAATACTTAAGTTGTCTTCTGTCTTGGCAAGTTCACACATGAGGAAGAGAACATGGTGTTATAAAATGAAAAACCTTATTGAATATATCCTACAAAAATATAGACCTTTTCCTACAATAGAGGGCATTTATTCCCTAAAGGCATTACAGAAATGGATGTACGAAAAGGAGAAGGCATGAGAAATCAGGGTAGAAGCATCCTAGAAAGAGGGAGTAACAGAAATTGGTTGAATAATTTCATTTATCAAGATTTCCAGACAAACAGCTCTCATCCCCCTCCACAGATAAACAAACACATACGTGTATACAATATGTTTGTGTATTTACTACAGTTAAGAAGAGTGTCTATGGATGTCACTTACAGTCGGATTTTAGCCATATAATACAGGATAACTATACTACAGCGAATGCATGAAAGGGAACATGAATATAGACTTTTTTTTTTTCCTGTCAGTGAGGCACTTTGCCCTAGTGGTGCTGCCTTATATTCTCCCAATATATGAGGAGTCTCTTGGCCCTCATATGACTGCAGGAGACTGTTATATAGGGACACTCCACTCCAGAGGAGTGGAATGGAAGGTATAGAGGGTAGAGGGTGGGAGGACACGTCTGGGAGGACTGGAAAGAGGACACTATGATAGAGATGTAACCTGAAGTAATAAATAAATAAATAAAAGAATAGTGTCTATGGGTTGTTCCCTCCTAGCCTAGGAAATTTACCATAAAATAATAGCCTTATAAAGGAATATGAGATTTTTATCATATAGAGAAAAAAAATCAATGCAAGTATTAAAAACAGACATCCCACCTTATTAAAAGTATTTCCTCTTTCTGTAGCCTAATGTATAAAAGCAAGAACATGGTACATGGAACCTGTGCTATTAAAGGCTCAGAAATCAGACTATTTACCCATCCTATATACCATGGAGGTATACACAGGGATTGAGAAAGTCTTAGGAAGACAATATAGAAGAAAATGCAAAGAAAGTCAACATCTAAAAAGAAAATTATTTACTGTCACATACATAGACTTGTGTTCATGAACTGTTTATGCATTGTGTGCTGTGTGTTATGAACAAAGATGACAAAAGACAGAAAATATTCTTACCCTGTGTGCTGATTATTTTAGCACCTTCAAAAAGATTCCTAGTCAGGGATCACCACTCTCCAAAAGAAAAAACAAAAATCCTTCCACTAAAAGGTTTAAGAGATAAGTCAGATTCTCCAGAACTGTAGATTGTGCATGGATGAAAGAGAAAAGGGGTAGCCCAAATTAGGAATTTCCTCAGATGAGGGGAGGAGTTGGCAGCCATTCCCAAGATTAGAACTCTTTCTGAATTCTTGCTGACTGATTCATCTCAGCTGTTCTGGCTGATCACCTCTCCCAGCTGAATTATTCAAACTGATTTCAGTTTCTAACTGAATTTCTCTCTTTGGCTTCAAATTAACTTTAGCAACTTGTTTCAATCTCCTGGCTCTTTCTCATTCTCTGGCTCATTCTGTACTTGCCTATGTTTAGTTTGTTGTCTGTACAATCTGTCTCTGTAAAACTGTTCTGGTGAGAAACTCTCTGTAAAAAACAAAAACAAAAAAAACCCCCAAAAAACAAAAATCAATAAAACAAACAAACAAAAAAATCCCCTTCTCTCTCTCTCTCTGCACTCCCCTTCTCTCTCTACAGTGCTCTTATGTAGTCTCTCTTTCCTGTCCTGTTCTCATGAGAACTGGGCATATCATATCTCTTACTCATTCTGTCAAACATTTTTATGGTTCATCACATTGTCTGCAATTCAATTAGACATCACTTTCAAACAAGGTTGCTTCCATCTATAAACTAACCTTACCTTGATTGTAATTAAAGGTGTGTACAAAGGGCGTGTCAGTAATTCAGTAAGAACACATAGCTCTAAAGGGTCTTTGGATGTGCTCTCTTGACATATCAACTATGTTTCTGCATTCAAATTCCTCTACATCTTTCCTTCTTTCTGTTTAAGATTAAAATTGTACAGTTTAACTATTACAACAGAAACACTTATCAGTTACATAAACTTAACAGTCCAAATGTCCTTATGAAGATCCATTGATATGATGGTCCTTCATAACTGCAGTCCTGATAATCTGTACTTCACAAATTTGCATTTTGGCATCAAGAAAATTTTCCAATTGCCAGTTTGATGAACTATCTATTCTTTTTCATCTAGTTTATTGAAGCTGCTACAAGCAAAGGAGATTAGTTTTCTTTGTCATATGTGGTGCTGTCTTCCCACTATTATTCTTTCCTTGAGTCATTCCTTTCATGTGGAAGCTTTTCTTATTCAGATTGGATTTTTATCAATTTCAATGGAAACCATAGTCTTTCATTACCTCTGGAAATGTAGACAAAACTTCTTCCCCAAGATAGCACATTCCTGACTTCCATTCTAACGTTAAAACATTGTTGGGGTAGTGTTAAGCATTCTAAATGTTAATTAATTGGTCCTGCTTGCTGTCTGTTACTTACATTGACTCTGATTGGTTAAATAAAATGCCAAGGCCTGAGATTGGGCAAAGACAGAGAAAGGTGGGACTTCCTGAGATTAGATCAGGAAGCCTGTGCTTTAGACAGAGGATTCAACATTCCAGCCAGCAGCAGGAAGAAGAAGGCATTCCAGCCAGGAGCAGCAGGAAGGAGGCATACGCCATGGGCTTGATGCAAAAGGATCATTCCAGATGGCCTGGAACATCGGCTAGTGTGGAGAATGGCAGTCCAAGGGGATGTATGTATTCATGCGGTCATATTTGGGTAATAGACTTAAGAGCTAGCTTAGATGGGCCAGGATTGCACAACTCAGGCCAAGGCTTATAAAATCCATATGGTCTCTGTGTGCTCATTTTTAATGTCTGCTTAAAGATTAATGGCTGTCAAACCAATTAATAATAATATAAATACTCTTAAACAATTTAATTATTTCTACAAATGGCACCCAACCCAATGTAATGTAATTAATTTTTTTTTACAAAACATCATTAAAGTATACACATTGATCTAATTCAGTAGTTTTCTTTTTCTACAATCTATTGTATTTACGCAGCCGTAGCTTCTGCCTTATTGGCATTCAAAAATTTAATGTTAGTAAAGCATTATTCAGTCTATTTTGGGAGTTTTATTCCCCCATTCTGTTTATTAAATCATCTTCTTTATGGAACAAATTGATCTTTCTATAACTGCATGACCTGGAGGATTGTATGGTATACCTATAATATGTTTTATGTTATAATATGCAAAAAATCATTTTATATTAATGGAAACATATTCAGGGTCATTATAAGTCTTGATTTGTCAGGGTATCTTCATGATAGCCATCACTTCCAACAAATATACAATTAAAAAAAGTCAGTCTTTTCAGAGCTCAAAGACGAAGCTCATTGAAATCCTGAATGTATCTCAATGGTATGATATACAAACTTACTTTCCAAATTCTGCAAAGTGAAAACACATACATCTGTCAAATTTCATCCCTTTGGGTACTCTTAGAGATACTTCCAGCAGGTAGTGGAACTTGATTAAATAAAGGACAAATATGCCTTTTATTTTTTTTACAACTTTATTGCCTTTGCTGCCAAGTAATGGAGAAATTACCTTTGCTCTTAACATGATTTCTTTAAGAAATTCCAAGACTTCTATCACATTTCTAATTAAAATTGATAAATATCTTTATTTCCTTGTGCCAATGGACCAGGCAATCTTTTGTGACTTCAAATATAGGTAATATATAATAGGTAATTTCTGTTTTGAAATATCTGTTGCAGTTGTATTAATAATTATGCCAATCTAAATTATCAGAAATAAACTCATCAGTTATTATATGTAACATGCAACACAACCGTGTCTGCATACTGTAAGTCAGAAATTATATTAATAGTTTCAGAAAAGTCTAATAAAACAATAAGAATTGCATATATCTCTGATTTTTCAACTGAAGCACATAGGCTTTAAATTATTTTATATTTCCAGACTTACAAACTACCATTCCTGATTTATTTTCATCAGTATAAATTATAAGAGCTTTAGAAATTGGTGTCCCTTTTACTATACAGGGAAAAATCCAATTAGTCTTTTGTGAACTGGAGTTTCTTGCTTTGGGGATATTTATTATTAACTTTACTTAAATAATTGCTACAAGCTCTTTGTCAGTCTTCATTAATTACCCATAATGAGGTAATTTCAGCACTAGTATAAGATTCTATGATTATGATTTCTGATGTGCCTGTTGCTGATAATTGACAAAGTCTTATTCTTCATTTTATAATTAGATCAGAATCCTTTTCAACATACATTTTTAGCTTTTGTTCTGTTTATGTGCTAAGAGGGTCCACACTTTTCTCTGTATAATAAGTCCAGAAAGGGAATGAGTAGAAGGCAAGATAACTAGCATAATTAAGTTTGAAATTTAGGTGATACATGTGCCTCCTGCAATTTTTGCTCTACCTGAGTCAACTCTTTATTTTCTTCATCAGTTAACTGTCTAGGGCTTTAAAGTGTGAATCATTTTGTAAAGTTTTAAACAAATTATGAAACTTTTGTTTTTAAATAACAGAATTTCATAACTGGTTAAAATCTTCTAATATATTTTGAAAATCATTAAGTGTTTGCTACTGATCTCTTCTGATTTGTAATGTTTGTAGTTGAATTTTTATTGATTTAATTTGAATCCTAAATAGTTGATAGAATCTCCTCTCTGTATTTTTTAGTAGCAATCTATAAACACCAACTAGGTAAAATTATTTTTGCTCATTAAATATTCGTTCAAATGTATTTGCATCATAATTGTCCAACAAGATATCATTCACACATAGGCATAATGTTATTGTGCACTGTGTAAAGATTCAAATGCTGGTTTCTGCCTTGCATACATCTGATTGCAATCCTTATTCTGAAAATCTCCTGTTTCAATACTGTGTAAACATTGTTCCCCAATTATTCCATAATATGTCAATAAAGAAACCAATGACTGGGCAGGGAGAAAATCGGACAGATCTTCCAGCCTGGGGAGAGGGGAAAAGAGAGATAAAGTAGGGGATTGAGCCATGAAGAGACGTCCAGGAGACAGCATGAGAAAACTGCTGGAGTGGAGAATATAGAAAAAAATACTAGATAAATTACATTGGGTAACATTTGTAGAGAAATAATTAAATTGTTTAAACAATATTTATATTATCATTAATTGGTTTGGCAGCAGTCAATCCTTAATCCACCATTATAAATGAGCACACAGATACCATGTGGATTTTAACAATCCTTGGCCTGAGTTGTGTAATCCTGGCCCATCTAAACTAGCTCTTAAGTCTATTACCCAAATATGACCCCATATATACATATGTCCCCTTTGACTGCCATTCTCCACACTAGCTGATGTTCCAGGCCATCTGGAATGATCCTTTTGCATCTACCCCATGGTGTGCGTCCTCTTTCCTGCTGCTTGTGGCTGGGATGCCTTCTTCTCCCTGCTGCTGGCTGGAATGTTTTAATCTTCTGCCTAAAGCTCAGGCTTCCTGTTCTAATCTCAGGAAGTCCCACCTTTCTCTGTCTTTGCCCAGTCTCAGGCCTCGGCATTTTATTTAACCAATCAGAGTCAATGTAATTAACAGACAGCAAGCAGGACCAATTAATTAACATTTAGAATGCTTAACACTACCCCAACAGGAGAAAACCATAAAATGCAAGTATCTCAGGTGTTTTACTAAGTGGTAGCCAGTTTAGCATAGAGGATTAGAATACAGTAATAACTACTTAGTTGTTGTGCCATGAAGCTGTAAAATAAATAAGATAAACAGTCTCTCTCTTTTTTTTTGGTTTTGGAAGCTAGCTGGCTTAGGAGAAAACTGAGACACATTTTTAAATTAATAGTAACATCCATATAATGATAATTTATGGATTTAGAAAATTGTTAATAAGTTATTTTTATCAGTTATTGTACAAAATAATGACATGGAGTTGGATAATTTAACATTCCTTGAGGAAGAATTTCAATTTATATTTTTTCACAAGCTGAACCTTGTTATAATTAGGTACTTTAAAAGGAATGTTTTCTCTATCTTGCTCTTGTAGGGGAATAATAAAGAGCTAGTCTTTTAAATAAATTATTACTATAGGCTATTCTTTTTATAATAAATTAGGTAAAAGAATTCCAGTCTGTAATTTACCCATAGGTTGGAGCAGATTATGTACAACCCTTAGGTCAGTCAACATTCTCCAATTTACAGATTTCTTTTTAATGGCAAATACAAAGGAATCTCAAAGATTTGTAGACTGTTCTGTACGTCGATCTTTCAGCTGCTTATTTACCAGCTGCTCAAGTGCCTGTAATTTTAATTCATTCAAGGACCATTGCTTTATCAATGAAGGTTTTTCAGTTAACCATTTTAAAGGTAAAGCTTTTGGTTTCCTGATACTTCTAGAATTTATTGTACTATCTAGTGGAGCTGCTTTGCCCTTGATTGATGGGCCACTTGTGGCTAAGTTCAAAGCAGTACTGCCATTTGTAACACACATTATATCTCCAATGCCTAATTTATTTTCTCTAGTTGCTCTGTGGATTGCTGGCAGGATATAGTTTGCTCTTGTTTGTTGCTGGGTATTATCAAACCCCCCTTATGGAATTTCCAATATTTAAAGGATTATCTTGTAAGAAGCTTTCCATGAGTAAGGGATTATTTTGAATATCTGTTGCTGATCTGCATTCATTAGTCCAATGCCTTCCCTTAGAATACATTCTAGAAATCCCAGAAACACCTTGCCTACATTACCTTTTCAAATGGTCTCATCTCTCAGAGTTAACATAAAGGACATTTTGATATATAAAGATACTGGTTGCTTATACAATTACATAGTCTTTAAGGTTTATATCAGCAGTAGTTCTATTCCATTCATTTATGAGTTCTGATTGAGCTTTTAAAGGTCTACAAACTTTTTATACTCAGCATTTGCATTTTCAAATGGTAAAGTTTCAATTAATGCCCATCTCATATGTGGATCTGATATTGCTCTGTTTATAGCAAATGTTAATCTATGTAAGAAGTAAATTATAAGTCACTCCAGGACTTTCCATTATCTTTGTGAATGACATAGGCCTTTTACCTTGTTTCTTTTTTTTTTTTTTGAAAATTCAAACTTTATATTTAATCAGTAATATAAATGTTTATTTTGCATTCATTACTTATTTTGTTAGTATTATTAGAATGATGGTGCATATAAGAATGTCTCCTCCAATGCAAGTTTTTAATTCATTAACCTGAAAGGACATAAACTTCCTGTGACTAACCCGATCTACCTCATTAAGACAGTTCACTGAAAGGCCATATCTATTCATATCCAATGACTAGATACTGCCTATCAGGTAGTTGCATCATGAATCAAAGATGATGGTTAAGAGTTGCCCTGAACACAGTTGTGTTCACATCTAAATGCTTTTTGACAATTTTCTATGTAACTCTTCCTCAACATTGATGTTTGGACTGGGTGATAGCCACTCCTGTTACCACACAACATCTTGAAAGCAGTTGTACTGAGGCCTTTACTATCAAAAATTATGCAATGAGGGCTTTAATACAAGCAATTAGTTAGGTAGTCTTTGAACCTCCCACAAGTGTCACGCTTATTTCAATCCCTTTCTTGTGGGAAAATATGCTAGTATCACTCTGAATCATTTTAAACATAAGATACTATTTATAATTGTTAATTTTCTAGTCATCAATGGGCCATAATATTTTCCATACTTGAGGTTTTTTTTCAAGTTTATGATTTACCTTGTTTCTCCACCTTATCTCAGGCACTTAAAGCTCCTAAAGTTCATTATATAATAATATAGTCATCAAACTGCATGTTTTCATAAATCAGCATAGACCTTCACATAAAAATTGATCTTTAATATTAACACCTTTTTTTGTTGTTGTTGTCTATTTATACTTCAAATTACATCTCCATCACAGTGCCCCCTTTCCACCCCTCCAGGTCCCACCTTCCCACCCTCTCCTCCTTCTTCCACCCATCCCACTCCTCCAATGTGGAGTGTCCCTTTACATCAATCCCTCTCAGTTCAACAGTAATATGAGGGCTAAGAGCTTCCTCTGGCATTGGGGGCTTACATGGTAGCACCCCTACGGAAAATTGTTCCATTAATAGATAACAAATTCTATGTTCCTGATCCTTTTGCTGTGTTGGTTGTAGGATAGTTGTCCTGTACTATATTGCTAAAGTCCAATTTTAAGTGAATAGACACCATATGCATCTTTCTGAGTCTGGGTTAGCTCAATCAGGATGATCTTTTCTAGTTCCATCCATTTGGCTGCAAATTGCATGATTTCATTGTTTCTGATAGCAGAGTAGTATTTCAATGTGTAGATGTACCACACTTTTTTTTTAATCCATTCATCAGTTGAGGGACATCTGTGTTGTTTCCAGTTTCTAGCTGTTACAAATAAGGCTGCTATGAACATAGACGAGTATATGTCTTTGTGGTTTGGTGAAGAATCTTTTGGTTGGATACCCAGAAGTGGTATGGCTGGGTCATGAGGTAGGGTTATTCAAAGTTTTCTAAGATATGGCCAGACTGATTTCCACAGTGGTTGTAAAATTTTACACTCCCACCAGCAATGGAAGAGTGTTCCACTTTCTCCATAGCCTTGCCAGTATGTGCTATCATTTGAGTTTTTTATCTTAGTCATTCTCATATGTGTGAGATGGAATCTCAGAGTCGTCTTGAGTTGCACTTCTCTGATAATTAAGGATGATGAGCATTCAAATGTCTCACTGCCATTAGAGATTCCTCCTTTGTGAATTCTTGGTTTAGCTCTGTTTCCCATTTTTTTATTGGATTATCTGGTTTCTTGGTTTTTAATTTCTTGAATTCTTTATAAATTATGGATATTAGCCCTCTGTCAGAAATACGGTTGGTAAAGATCTTTTGTTGTTGTTGTTGTTGTTGTTGTCTATTTATTATTTCAAGTTACATCTCCATCACAGTGCCCTCCCTTCCAATCCTCCAGTTTCCACATTCCCACCCTCTCCTCCCTCTTCCACCCATCCCACTACTCCAATGTAGAGTGTCCCTATACGTCAGTCCCTCTCAGTTCAACAGTAATATGAGGGCTAATCTCTAGGTTTCACCTTTAGACCAATTGAAATTTTCCATAATTAGACCTTCTACTTGCCACAATGTCAGCTATTGTAATTGAATACCAGCTTCCAATACAACTACTGCACAATGTTTTCGGGCTTGGGCAATAATCCACTTTTGGGTAGCCCAGGTATTTAACATTGGTCTCATAAAGGGTGAATGCATTCCATAAATTATTGTTGATTCTGTATAATGCTTAAGATCCTGTATTTTAACTGGATTCCAGACTAATTGTTCTTTTTATGAATTTTTAGCATTTTCTGGCATTTTTTTTTCCTTGGGTAACCAGGAAATCTACTGGGGGTGGTAACCTTTCTGTGATCTCATTAAGAAGTGTCACTGTAGGTTCAATGATCTATCTATTTTGATCCTCAATTTCATAAGGTAACATACAATAGGTTCATATTTAAGTACTTCTGATTCTCTTCTGTCAAGCCTTTGTACTATCATAGCTAAATTTTTTATTGCACAACCATTTTTTCTTGTTGTACAGTCATTTTCAAAATCATTTTCAAGAGGAAATATGTAAAGATTATAATTGAAAGTAAGAGAAGTTTACTCCAGTGGTCACAGCTGCAATAAATATTGTGATGGCTTTTCCAAGTAACATTTTTTATCCCCTCAAGTCCTGTCCTTGCTCTTAAGGAATTTGAAATGGAGTTTCCTATTTTTTTTAATGCAAGTAGAGTTTTCCTTTAAAATTAAAACTACTTTTTGGAGGGGCTTACTGTGATATACTGTCTTGGAGGCTCCTGCATGTCTGGAGACTCTTTTGACTTCTAACTGAACTCAAAGAACTAATGCTTCCTCTGGATACAATTTCAGGTGTATTTCTTCTCTGTGGCTTCCTGTCAGATATCCTCTGTCCTCTGCAATGTTTGTTAGATAACCTCTATTTTCTGCAATGTCAGTGGAATTTCTCATTCTCCAGTCATGTTAGGTTTTACTTACAACTATGTTGAGTGTCAGATGTAAATGTCTCTATAAAACTTTCCCAGTAATCAACTCTTGGTAAAACACCTCTTCCTTCTCCCTGAATTGCTCCTAAGTTTCCTTTGTTTCTTGTCCTGCTCTCATGAGAGCTGGGCATATCCTATCTCTGAATAATTCTGTCAAACCTTCCTTTAAATCATCACTTTGTCTGCCCCTCAATTTGATGTCATTTTCAAACATTGCTGCTTCCTTCCATAAATTAACCTTATCTTCATTTGGGATTAAAGGCACATACTAATAGTGTGTCAGTATTCCAGACAGATCATACTGTAATCCAGAACATGTCTGCATTCCAGCTGAATAACATAGACATAGAAGGTCTTTGGATGTGATTTCTTGCCAGAACCACGATGCTGCTGGATGAAAATTCCTGTACCTAGGAAATTTCAATTGTTCTTGAATTTCAGAAGAGTCCTTTGAGGATCCCAAGTCAGAGAGGAAAAAAAGTCCCTCAATAAATTCTAGTATTTTATCTTTTTATATAGTATTAAGTAGATGGTGAGGCATGGAAATTTTCTAGTTTCTCCTGGAGGATAACCTAGGCAAAATCTGCCATGTTATCTTTGAGGCCTATTGGTGGCTTACTAAGGGGTCTGAGTTACGAAACATCAAAAAAGAAGAGTTGGTGTTTTCTGAAACTATACATGGATAATGAGAAAGAAAGAGAGTCAGAACTAGAATGGAAGAGTTGATATTTCCTAATCCTAACAAGGATCATTGAGTGCATTGAACTTTGAATATGTATATGGTAAAAGAATCACCCAGATAAGATGGAACAGAGCTTATTGAAAAGCCTACAAGAAAGAAGTGGCAAAGCAGGATGTGGAGACAAATGACACAAATCCTAGCACTTGAAAAACAAAGGCAGCCAGATCTCTATCAGTTCAAGATTAACTTTGTCTATATAGTGACTTCTAAGTCAGTCAAGTGTACTATGTGAGACCAAGTCCAAAGAAAAGGACATAAGAAAGAAAGAAAGAAAGAAAGAAAGAAAGAAAGAAAGAAGAAAGGAGGAAAGGAAGGAGGAAGGGAGGGAGGGAAGAAGGAGAAGGAGGGAGGGAGGGAGGGAGGAAGGGGGAGAGGGAGAGAGAGAAAGAGAAAGAAAGATAGATAGAAAGAAAGAAATAAAGAAAGAAACAGACAAAGCAGAAGCAGAACTGTCTGTAGTAAGAGGGTAGTCTATCTTGTTTATTTCTTACCCTCTTTTCAGTTTTGGTCATTTCCATAGAAATGAAGAAAGTTCTGATGTTTGGCTGATTGGCTGATGTTCTGATAGTGACTCTATTTAGAGAGTAACAGCAATGACTCCCAGACATTGATAAATTTGAATACACTGTTAAACCATTTCTACAGACCCCCTTGACTTGTTTACTTTCCATAATATATTTCCATGTGCTCTACATGTATGTCCCTTTCTATTCTCCTCCTAAATAAATCCTTTACAAGTCACTGAATTGGGGAACTATCTGATATGATTAATATTATCAACACTCTCTGAGCATCTCGTAAAAGATTTTCTGGATGAGTTATTTTGGGTGAGAAAATCCTTTCTAAAAGTGAGCAGCACCATTCTACGTGTTGATGTCCTACACTGCTTAAAGGGAGAAAGCAAAGTGAGCACCAGCACTCATCTCTCTCTGCTTCTTCTATGTCTGTGCAAGGTGCTCACAGTAGTCAATATGGATTCAGATTCCTGATACCATAATGTCTTTGTCAATATGGACCTAGGCCTATAAGCCAAAATAAGCTCATCTGTCCTTAAGCTGATTTTTATTCTTTTGTCAGAGTACACTAGCCTTTAAGTCCTTCTTACATGTCAAAAGCACTGTGAAAACTATTAGGGATAACAGTTCTCAGTTATCACCAGATTGATTTCTCCATGTTCTGTGACTTAATATATGTTTATATTTTTGATAACTTTTGCAGTAGTAGATTTACATATGACTTTTTGAGTAGGGCTTTAGTGTTATTTGTCCTTCTCCATATTATCTTCTCTATTCATTGTTTTTATCCATGACACACAAGCAGGGGAGGATAAAAAATGGTGTATGAAGATGGTTGTATTTTTATCTTTGTAAGACATTGAAAAGTTATTGCAAAATGTCTTTATGCCATTGCATCTCCATAAAAACACATGAAATTCTCATATCTTCAATAACTTTTGAGACTATCACTGTTTTAGATTTTTGTCATTGGAATACACGTCAACCTTATTATTAGTTAAGATTTAAAACCTTTAGTTATATATAGTCATATGCATATTTATATGAGTATTTCTTCTGTTTTGGTAAATTCTGCTGCAGTCTTTTATGAGTGACTAAAATTGGTTTATTTGCTTTCTTATTGTTGAAAACTAAGAGTATTTTATTTATTTTAGGTAACAATTTTTTATTGGATCTGTGTTTTGTGGTGATTTAATAGTGGCTTGTTCTTTTTTTTCTTTAGTTTCTGGACAATTTCTCTGCTAGACATTGTAATTTTTAAAAAGGTAAGTGTCATAACCTTTCCTTTGATAACTTGTGCTTTTTGTGACTTGCCTGAAAGTTCCCCCATCAAATTCAAAGTCAATTGATTTTTTCTCATATTATACTCTAAGATTTCACAATATTGCACTTAAAAATAGTTCTATTTTTATATTTTCACCTATACTTTGTGAAAAATACAAAATTTGTGTTAATATTGATATTGATTGTGTATGGAAATTTGATTGTAGTCAAACTGTCAAATATCAAGGGATTTGTTGCATGTATCTACTTCTGATTTTCTCCTCTAGGCCCATGTTTTTTTTTTCTTCATCAATGTCTCACAATCTTAATAATTGTAGAATCATAGTAATAGTTCAAAGTCAGTTACTGGGAATCTATTCTTACAATTGGTGAACTCTTCTTCAACTCCAAGATGGCTGTTTTGGGATTTTTTTAAATCTAACATATATATTTTATAATAAGTTTAGCACATTTTTCAGAGCAAGTTGCTGTAGTTTTGTGTTAAACTAAGTGATATATAGACCAATTTGGAAGATTTGAGATCATAACAACAACAGAGTTCTAGATCCAAATTAATATTTGGGAACAGCTAACTCTTGTAATGATAACAAGATTAGCCATGTCATGGAGCAGAGATTATTTTAAAAATCTTTAAAATAACAAACTCAATTCATCTTGCAGGCTATACTGGCATCTTATGGCTTTTGTGTGCCTTCACTCATACTACAGTGGGACACTGCTAAAGTAACCTGTGCTCTTCAGTTTGACTCTTGCAGTAAGAGGTATACTTACATGTGCTCTGAACAGTAAGAGCTAAAAGTGCATTGTTTGGTCAATTGGATGATTATGATGAAGCTGCTTCTTTGGTATGCTAATACAGAGTGAGCCTACGTTGGTTCACATGTATTATTGCAATTAAATAATACATTCATTAAATAAATGAATGAAAATGAATGCAATAATCCCAAAGTTTCTTTCTACTCTAGTTTAATTATTTCCATGGGGGGTCTCTATTTTCTCACACAGAATTCTCTCTCTCTCTCTCTCTCTCTCTCTCTCTCTGTGTGTGTGTGTGTGTGTGTGTGTGTGTGTGTTTCATTTGAAATTTAAAGATTATGTGCATGGCTTTGTGTTTTCTTTCAAATTATGATATACAATTGTTACTGAAAAATATTGAGTTGAAATTTAAATATCAGTTTGGTTTTAATTGTTTAATATTTTAGGGGTATTATTTCAGCTTCTCTGCTGTTTCTATGTAAAAAATAATTTATCTTAAAAATGTTTTAGTTTTATATCTTTTCACCTGGCTGTCATTTCTTCTTTTTCCATATCATATTAATCATGACTTCTAGACTTAAAGTTGTCATAGTGATGATGGAGATTGCATTTCTCTCAACAGCAAAGTAAATAATCTTGATCCTCAGCAGTAAGTATCATGCTATTTGGGAAGCTTATGAGAAACTATTTAGATGTAATTAATTTTAGGTATTTCTTACTTCCTGGGAGTTTTGGCAATGATTGAGTGCTACATTGTATTTGTTTGTTCTACTATATTTTGTCTTTTTTTTTCCTTTAAGATCTTTCTATAGCTTCTGCCCTTAAATTTTGTTAATTAAGCACTTAGAAATTTAAGGCACTTACTAACATAAGAATAATCACAATGCTCAATTTCAATTATTTTTAAGTGCTCTGGAATAAAAATATTAAAAATTATTGTTCCAAAGATTAGGTTTCCTGGGGTGATATTTCTGAAACATTAAAACGCTGAACATTTATATCTGTAATGTCAAAACTTGCCTGGCAATGATTCTATCATGATAACAGCCCAAGTAAATGATATTTTAATGGTACTCATGATTCCATAGTCAGAAAAGGATATACTTTCTCTTTCTGAACCTTCAATTGCAATTTGTTTATTATTATTATTATTATTATTATTATTTATTTTGCATTCTGCCTTCTGTGTATTTTTTCTTTCTTCTTATGAAATACAGCTCTACACTGATGAATACATTCAGAATATGAAAAGGTTTGCTCAAATATAGTTCCTGTTTTAACTGGAGTTAATTGCTTTAATAACAGCTTGCTCAAAGTGTAAATGGAAGGGAAAAGGATAGATCTAGCAGCTGGATGCTTTCAAATAAGGCACAGTCTGGTATAGATGTGCCCTTTAAGGGGAAGGAAGACAAAGAAAGGTAATCATACTCTACCATTAAGAACTTAACAAAAAGAAGAGAACAGGCATAGAAAATACACAGGAAGAATACACAGATTGAGTAGCAGAGTATAATACAAGTGTTTGGTTATGGAAAAAAAAGATTTAGAGAAAAATGCATGTAAGTTATATCTGTCAAACAATGAATCATTTTAATAAACATAATGCTAGCAGACATGTGGAACATTTGTAGAAGGGGAATATTTAGAGGAAATAGAAAATATTGAAGAACATTGTTTTTTGAAATATAAAGAGAGTTTGCTAGGGCAATTTCCCAAGATCAAAACTCACATACCATTTCTTTAGTTCTTTGTAAATTTTGGATATTAGCCCTCTGTCAGATGTAGGGTTGTGGAAGATCTTTTATTCAATATGTAAGTTGCAATTTTGTTTGACAGTGTCTTTTGCCTTACAGAAGCTTTTCAATTTCATGAGGTCCCATTTATTGATTGTTGGTCTTAGATCCTGAGCTGTTGGTGTTCTGTTCAGGAAGTTGTCACCTGTGCCAATGAGTTCAAGGGTTTTCCCCACTTTCTCTTCTAATAGATTTAGTGTGTCCGGCTTTATGTTAAAATCTTTGATCTACTTGGACTTAAGTTTAGTGCAAGGTGATAAGTATGTGTCTAATTTCATTCTTTTACATGTCAACATCCAGTTGGACCAGTACCATGTGTTGAAGACGTTGTCCTTCTTCCATTGTACGGTTTTGGCTTCTTTGTCAAAAATGAAGTGATCATAGGTGTGTGGGTTCATTTCTGGGTCTTCAGTTCAACTCCACTGATTCTCTGCTCTGAGTCTGTACCAGTATAATCCAATAAAAAAATAGGGAACAGAGCTAAACAGATAATTCACAAAGGAGGAATCCCTAATGGCTGAGAGAGACTTGAAGAAATGCAATGACTGAGAGACACTTGAAGAAATGCTCAGCATCCTTAATAATCAGAGAAATGCAACTCAAGATGACTTTGAGATTCCATCTCACATCTGTCAGAATTGCTAAAATCAAAAACTCAAATGACAGCACATGCTGGTGAGGGTGTAGAGAAAGGGAAACACTCCTCCATTGCTGGTGGGAGTGCAGGCTTGTGCAACCACTATGGAGGTCAGTCTGGCGATATCTTAGAAAACTTGGAATAGCTTTGCCTCAGGACTCAGCCATACCACTTCTGGGCATACATCCAAATGATTCCTCACCAAAACACAAGGAAGTTTCCTCATCTATGTTCATAGCAGCCTGATTTGTAATAGCTAGAAACTGGAAACAACCCAGATGTCCCTCAACCGAGGAATGAATTAAAAAAAAACTGTGATAGATCTACAAAATGGAATACTACTCAGCCATCAGAAACAACGAAATCCTGCAATTTGCTGCCAAATGGATGGAACAGAGAAGCTCATCCTGAGTGAGCTAACCCAGACTCAGAAGAATGCACATTGCATCTATTCACTTATAGTCAGAATTTAACCATATAGTACAGGACAACTATACTACAGCCAAATCACCAAAGGGAACAGGAACATAGATTTTGTTAACTGTCAATGAGACATTTGCTCTTGTGTTGGTGCTGCCTTGTAGGCCCCCAGTTTATGAGGAGGCTCTTGACACTCATCTGATGGCTGAACTGGGGCAGAGGACCAATATGTAGGAACACTCCACTCCAGAGAGTGGGAAGGCAGGACTAGGAGGGGTTGAAAGAGGGTACTGTGATGGAGACGTAACCTGTGGTAATAAACAAATATTAAAAAAAAATCTCACAGACCACAAGAGGCAATTAAAATCATAAATATGTCCATTGTTAAAGAAATTTAAAAGAATTCATTATCTTTAGTTGGGTGCTGCAGAGGAGTCACCAGGCTCCAGTGAATTGTTTAAAATCATAGTCATACAGATGATTATTTTTGAACTCAGTGGTGCTAAAAACAATGGCAACAAAGGCATGAATGTTGGAAGAGAAACTGTAAAGACAAAGGGGAAATAATTATGTGGGAGGGAGAGGAGAGGGTGTTATAATAATCAAAATGCATTCTAAACTTCTATGAAATTATCAAAGCAGAATATCAATAAATATTTTTATTTTAAAGAAAATTCTACAACAAATGGAGACTCTGATCTTGCAACTGAATTTGGATATTTTTATTTGATATTGTTTTACTATGAAGCCTTATGTTTTTTTAACTGTATTTTATTATTTGTCATTTTAGTTTTAATTGTATATTGAAAACCTGCCTCAAAATATCCCCAATGCTTTTGACTTTTCTTTGAGTATTATTGTATTCACATACCACATGTTATGTATATCTTTAAATATTATGAACATGATTGGTCCAAATAGATTTTTATCACAAAGTTTATATAATCTATTCTTATATTTCAGGGTTTCATTATAAAGGCAGTTTGAAAATTAGATGCCTCCTTTCTCATGGTATATGAAGATGATATTCAAGCTTCCAAGGTAGAAAAGTGATTATTAATCCTACCCAGTTATTAAAATATACAAAATACAAAAATAACAAACATGGCAACACATCCCAAGTGATACTTTTATCTTGATGGCAAGTAAAAGCTCTATATATCGACTTATGAACAACTCAATAGAATGGAGTTTATGCTTGGTAATGGACCATAGAAGACAACCAATTACTGCCTGATTAAAAAACCAGAATAAGTTCTAACTATATTCTAACTAGATATCTTTACTATCCATACACACATGCAAATTTCATGCTATGTCAAAGTAATTTCTTTTCATCAGACAGCCCCAACTAGTAAAAATATAGAGATTAAGTCACCATGGGTTACACAGCCTCAATTGATACATGAACATTGCTTACCTCCTTTACCAGTAACACTGTGAATAAGTGGGTAGAACGATAGCAAAATAACAGTACAAGGATGAATGCTGCTGGTTATATTTCTTTACATATGAGAGGGAAATTGTACTCCTGAATATCAACAATATGGATGCATAACAAGACATGCATAATGACCATACCAATTGTCATGCCCATGTGGATAGGAGAAATCTCAAAAATCTCACTCCCCTGGAGCAGGAACTGCAGGAGGTCATTGACTGGTGGGAAAAGTACAATCCATCTTCTCTATGATTGAATCCCAAATTAGATTATCAAATCCAAATTGGTCAGCATTATACATGCATGCTCACACATGCACACATGCACACACACATGTACATTTGCAGAATTGAAAGAGATCAATATATATGTATATATGTATACACAGCGTGTATACATGTGTATCTTTGCATATATATAAATAATTAATTTAATAATTAAAGGAGAAGCCATGGATTTGAAAAGCAGTACAGGTACATGAGAGGATTCAATGGGGGAAATGGAGGAATGGAAATATTGTAAATATGGGATGTGTTTATGACCCTAACTTTTAAAAAGTTAATTAAAAAAATCTTTAAGTCAGACTAATTAACTTAGTGTAAAATTTTCCAAAAGATTAAACCAGACTAAATCTTACCATGAAGTGGTGAAGTTGAGCAGAAAAGTCTATCACTAAATGAGTACCTTTTAACATTTGATAACTACTGGGAGGAATGAGAGTCAATTTTCTTTTTTTTAATTTATTTTTCATTTCTTCAAGTTACATCTCATCACAATCTCCTCCCTATTCCCCCCTCCAGTCGCACCCTCCCACCCTCTTCCCCCTCAACACCCCCATCCTCTCCTCCGCCTTTTTTTTAGTTTAAGGTATATCTTTTTCCTCCCAACAGCTCCCCCTTTAAGTCCAACGAATGGTTCTTTCTCTTATAACAATAAATACAGTACAAAACAACAGAAATAAATAGGCCACAATTATGAGACTTATATGGCTTAGCATACATTCCCAATATCCAATCCATACGTATTTGGCACCTGACTTTAACATTCTTCTATCTAACCATCTCCATGAGTTTAAAGTTCTATATCTGACTAAGCTTTCATACTAATTTGCATCAAAATTTTAAAAACATCTTCTTAGATCCAGAACACCCTCTTGATTCCTAAACAACTCAAAATTTAACTATGAGACTCTAGCTATCTATTCCTTAACTATCTCAGAGACCTGAGAGGGATATCTTTAATGATGTGATCGATCCATTGGAGGTCTGCCATACTCCAAGGCAGGTCCCATTTCTAAGTGCATTTAAGAAAAACAAACTGGACTCATTGAGGAAGAGGAGGAGAAAGAAGAAGAAGAAGAAGAAGAAGAAGAAGAAGAAGAAGAAGAAGGAAAGAACAGGAGAAGAGGAAAAGGAGAAGGAGATAAAGGTGAATGAGAACAAGAAGAAGAAAGAGGAGAAAAAGAAGGAGATAGAGAACAAGAAGAACAAGAGGAGGAAGAGGAAGAGAAAGTTGGAGAAGTAGTGGGATGGAAAGGAAAAAAAGAAAAAAGAAGACCAAGAGTATGATGGGTAGGAAGAGCAAGGTAGAGAGGGAAGATGTAGATCTGGAATGCGGTTGGAGTGTAGGTTTTGATTTTGTCAAGAGACATTAAATGAAAATTTCAATAACTAATCATACATTGTTCAAGAACACTCAAATATTAAGTTATTATTGTGGTCTATATCTAGTTTTCTCTGGTGTCTTACCATGTTAACCATAGTTTTAAAATTCAGAGTAAAATCTGTGATTGGCTCTATTCTTTATAGATGTGATGTTAGACTTCAATAGCTTTGTAAACAAGGGCTAAAAATCACGATAACATTAGAATGTAATAACATTACATATTTATATTTATTCATGTACAAAATATGCATATACAGACATGTATAGTCATATGGGATGGAAATCTTCAATTAATTACAGTTAAATATAAATTAAAAGTTAAAATTAATTTTTTCCCAAAACTTGTAGAAAATAAATAACCAAGAATTTTACTGAAGAGAAATATAATCCTGCAGTCACTAAATCTGCTCAGTATAACCCAAACAACACTGTTTTATGTCTTACAGTGAGAAACTGACAAACTTCATAAAGCCAAATATGGGAAGAAAAATTCCAAGAATGATAAAAATCTAAAAAATAAAGGCCTTGAAAATATTTTTGTAGATGTAATGTTTTATGACTAGAGCTGGTCCTTTTCATGATTAAATAAATGTGTCAAGCCTAGCATCAATATTATCAGATTGAACTTTACTATGTCAAAATATATTATTAATTACCAGAAAGAGTAGACATATATTTAAAATATTTGCATAGATACACATTTATGAAAACTATTTCTAGTACATGTTCATATATAAAGATATATCAACAGTTATAGCTTGAGGTTGTATAATAATTTGAACATCTTGGAAAAACCAAACTCAATACCAATTAATAAATTTTTGTGGTAAAAGCTTTACATTTCTGTTATCATCTCTGTATGGTACATAATTTATGACTGAGCCATCATGATTCTAGTCATTATGAACTGTTTGTAGCATTGCTAGGTCTAATATTCCACCAAACAGCTTCAGAAATCTGTGAGAATCAATGCCACTGGCATTCAGGTCAAATATAAGCAGGAATTCTGTGCTTTCATTAGCCTCTGTTCTAAACACATAGCAACATTTGATAAAATATTTAAACGGGCATTCTAAAAAGTACTGCTGAGCCAAAATAAGAGATAAAATATTTTATGTACTTAAAATAGAATAAAAACACAGAACAAGAACTGGTGTAAAGCTGCATGGTTACAAACCAAAAGAAAGCAGTGTTAGCAGACAGCTTCCGCAGTTTGAATATAGTAAGATTCTTTCATATGAAATAGCAACCCTGGGCAACACTAATCACATAAAACTATGAAATGTGACTTGAATTTGTATCCCACACCATGCTGAATGAATACAAGAATAAAATAACTGCTCTGAATCATAAGAAACCAGACAAAGCCTAGATATGAAAATGCAGGGAAATATCACACACACACACACACACACACACACACACACACACACACACAGGAAGACAGAGAGAGAGAGATGGAGAGACAAAGAGAGACAGACAAAGAGATAGATATGAGTGGACCATAATCGTAAGGTAACTAGAAGACATCTAAACTTTTCTCAACACTTGACTATATTATGAGCTAATAGCATGAGGAACAGACAACTGTGTGACTGCTGAAAATTGAACATCAATAGCAAAAGTAACTTTTATTTCTCTAATGTAATTGTCATCTTAGAGGCTTACTGCCTCCATCTGCTAACTGTTGACGACTCATTCAGCTCAGTTGTTCTGGCATAAACTGTCTCTCAGATGACTGATTCAATCTGGATTCTTTCTTGGCCTCTGACTAAATTGCTCTGCTTGACTTCAAACTAGGTATACCAATCTGTTCTAATCTTCTGGCAGCTTCTCATTCTTTGGCTCATCTGTTTCACCAGAGTCTAGCTTGTTCTGTCTACAACATAGCTCTGTAAAACTGTCCTGATAAAACTATCTCCTCTCTTCCATGAACTGAACTGAACTGCATGGCCCCTCAACTCACTGACTCAATTGGACTGACTGAACAGAACTGCCTAGAACTCAGAGATCTGCATGACTCTGTCTCTTGAGTGCTTGGATTAAAGGTTTGTGCCACCTCACCTGGATTTAGGCTTTTCTTTATTTGTAACCTGTTCTGTAGCAGGCTGGCCTTGAACTCAGAGATTTGCTTGCCTCTGCTGAGAAGAAAGACATGTCTGTATTCTAGCTGGGTCACACAGACATAGAAGGTCTTTGGATGTGATCTCTTGTCAGAGCAGTCATGTTCTGAATTAAAATTCCTCTACACATTATAGAGAGTACCCCAGAGTCCAATCTTCCTAAATTCCATACTTCCCATTCACAGTAACAAAATGTGCAAGAACAGTTTAATGCAAAAGAAGTAAAATAAATAAATAAATTGTGATAAAAAGTCTTCCACTTGATGTTAATTTTATGAGGTTCCTGCAAAGAATTTAACTGTGGGAATATAAATTAATGGCAGCATAAATTCCAGATAAATGGTCAGTTTAAAATAAAAATAAGTAAAAAATATCAAAAATAATATCTACTAATCCAAAATCTTAACGAGAAGGAGGTAATTAATGATCAATATGTGAAATAAATTCTATAAAACACCTTTGAACAATTGAACAATGAATGAGAAACTAGCATTGGAAAATTCAAAGATAATTCTGGAGAAAAAAAGTGGATGATATAAATACAAACATGAAACCTGGACTCAAGTTACAGCAATCTGTAAACTACAGTCATCCCAGCAGAAAAGTGTATTAGTTAAGAAAGGAAAGAATAGCTAAGATTTTTGAGAAATGAAAATGTTAGTTTGAAATTGCTATATGCATAATTAAATAACATAAAGAGAAGTACTAAAATCCATTAGCATTGTAGCACAACCAAAAAATATCAAGTCAACATAAACCATGTATAGCAACATACAATAATATTCCAGGATGAATGGCTATGCATCTTATATTAATGTTCCCACAATAGTCTATTCTCTTTAGTGCTAAGTATTGCATACTCTTTTATGTTCTGAACATTGGCTTAAGTTGAGAGTCTCTATTAATTACCATCCATTGAAAAGAATGTTTTAGGTAAGTGTTGAAAGATGCATTGATCTATAAATATAACAAGAGTCTTTAGGATTCAGTTTAATACTGTACCTATTTAGTAGCATACTAGTAGCATTTTCTACTCTAAGTCATATCAACTGTCTAACCATCAATCCTTGACTCTAATTCCAGATATGGGTTTCATATTCTGGAGAAGGACGTTAAAGTCCTATTAGAAGATGATTGCTATTGCTGGGTATAGCTTGCCTGATTGGCATTGTTGTCCACAAGACTCATAAAAAAAGTTTGTTTGTTTTTTCTCAAGTGGCATTTATAGTATGTTCCACCACCGTGAAAGCTAGACATTATGGGTAAAATTTCCAGGTCTAAATGGCTTGATTTCATCATGTTCTTTAACTCACATATGTGGTCTCTTCAGCAACAGGTTTTTATTGTCAAATTCTAGAGGGTAAACAAGAGTCATGTCAATAGCTAGCTCTGGATTTCTCTGGAGACTCATTGTCCTACAACTCCAGAAGAATTAGTATGCCTTTAACTTTTTAGGCTATGGTGTTCAGTAGAGACATTGTTTCCCTATAATAGGGTAATTCATAAATGTATGTATACATACATACATATGCATGTATACTGGAGAGATGGCTCAGTGATTAACAGTCTTTGCTGTTCTTGCAAGAGGATCAAAGTTCAGTTCAAAACATCAGCATTGAGTGGCTTAAACAAGCTTACAACTCCAATTCCAGTAGATATTACATCATCTTCCTTTCTCTGTTGATAACTGCACACAAATGGTACACATACATACACTCATACAAACACACACACATTAAGTTAATTAAAAAACAAACTAAAATTTTCAATATAAGAATTTTGATAACACATATACACTTAATTAACACAGTTATATAAAATATAGCTATATACTGATATATAATATTCTGTACTATAACTATAAGAAATAAATTATATTTTCACAAAACAATATATATTGTTTACAGAAATTTGTGTAATAATTTAAATGATTTTACTCATAGTACAATATAAACAGAAACTGTAGTGCCATAATTTACAAAAAATAGGATTCCCATATACTATGAAATATTTAGAACTCAAGTTAAAATTAAGAAAATTGATTTTAAAATAGAATAGAAAAAGGTTCTTTAATGCCATACTATGAGATTCAGGGTTTGCTGAAATGTTATGGGAATATTCTAGGTATCAGTAGAAAAAAAGACGAATGAGCAAGAAGGACAAAGTTCTCTTCAGTTCCAAATAGTGTTTCTCTTGTGTTATATAGTTGCTATTCTACCACCTTCTTTTCTTCCTTACAAGAGGCAAAGTTTTTCATTGTAACTTCATATTTTGATTCATTCTATTTATATATATTTGGATGAATTATGACTATCACTTGAATATTTGGAAAATTAATAAATATAACTAAACTTAATAAAATTCTAACTGTTCACATGAAATGTAAATTCTATGTACAACTAATCATGTGAAATAACAAAATTGAGAAAATTATTAAATGATGAACAACTACTTAGAATCAAAACTTCAATGCAATAGAATATGGAACATTTTGTGGCCCTGAATGCACTTGGTGTTGCTACAGTTATTTTTCATCACCCATGTTCACGGATGCTCTGCTCATAATAGCATAGAAAAAGGAAAATGTAAATATCTATCACTGATGAATGAAAAAAATGTGAACAATGGGATTTTATTCAGGTGTAAAAAGTAAAATTAGGAAATTAGCAAGTAAGCAAATATTAAGTCGAAAAAATATACTGTGTGAAGGGATCAGGTCATAGAAAGATACAAAAGGTACATAGTATCTATCACATATGGATTCCTGTTTCAAAACTTAAGCTATATGTATTTAATTTGGAAAATGTGTAGAAGCCAAGAAACCCATGAGCTCATCAAACTGCAAAGGACAGTTCAAAACCCATAGTCACATGGGAACCCTGGTAAAACTCAGTGGGTCACAAGATAAAACAAAAAGACATGAAGTAGGCGGAGCGTATGGGATGAGTGTATTCAGAATTCATTATGCAAATGTATGAAGTTATCAAAGAAAAAATTAATAGAAGTTGTATGAAAACACGTGAATATGGAAAATGGACTTGTAGGGAGGTTCAAGGTAGATATGAGATGGTGGAAGACAAGGAAAAGTATGGGCAAAATAAACAGAATGTATTCTGTACACACATGAAGATATCAAATGACAAATTTAATAGACTAAAATCATAAAAATGAAATTTATTACTTGAAATTGTATATGTTACATGCATGTTATTTTTATTAACTTTCAGACATAATTTATTTCCTAATTATCTGAATAAGAAATTAACAGTATAAATTATATTCCTATGTGTGAGTATACATGTATTCAAATAGCAATACTCACATTCAATAATGCATATTTGTACATATAAGAAAAACTAAATATAAATATATATTTGTGCATGGATAAAATGTAACCACAGACAATATTCAAATTCCTATCTTTATCCACATTTAAATCTATTAAAAATGCATACACACATGCTTGTGTACATACATACATACATAGAAAATTGAATACATAAATTATGTCTGAAGAAAATTATCCTGTGAACCTTTTTTCATTATTCCTTTTAGACTTTTCATGGATGGTGATTATATTATATAAAAAATTATATCTCCAACTTCTATCTGTCTTTATAAATATGAGGCAGAGGTTTAATTACCTCAAATGCATTTCTATTAGGGTAAACAAGCACTAACTGAGATATGATGATAATTCAATATGTTGGGAATCATGTAATGAAATAAGAGTTTCAAATCATATTAGTGTACAAATTGTCTGCTTCATGATACTTTCAAGAGAATTTCAGTCAGTGACTAATGGTATGCACATCCTGGACAGAAACATATTTTATTGGCTCAGGTAGGTTAAAAATTGACAAATAGTGCAATTTGGAGACCTCTGACTGCTAAGCTCATTGTTCCTACTTGCTGGCTATTTAAGGGAAGTTTATTGATTTTTTTTTTTATGGAGACTAATTGGAAAAAAAAACAGGCTTTCAGACTTTATTAGTTTGAGAGGTAACATAAATCATTTTAGTCTCTGTGCTCTCCACACTGCCAGTGAGTGGTTTCAGAGAAGTGGAATTTAAGTGAGCCATTTCAGAACCAAGCAAATGCCTCACAGTGAGATGCTGTCAATCAATTTAAAGCAAGATCTGGTTATTAAAACTAGAAACTACATTATTACTGCAAATCATCTAGTATATTTAAATTATATTTGCAAACCTTTGTAAGTGATAATCTTTATTACTATATAATGGAAATATGTATCCCATGGTTTAAAGCACATGTGATGTTCTGGTTTAAAAAAATATGAGACCAGTATTTTCCTGCTCTTTTACCCAAGCTTCCTAAGAAGCTTCATCTAGCAAGTAAACATAAAGATGTTTGAAACAGATGGACATTTGTACTGATTTAAACAAGCATATATACAAGCTTAAATACCACACTCCTGGCAAATGTATATCCAATTAAAATAATTTTAACTGAATAATCTATATTTGTTTAATAGCTTAAACACTGTTATTATTTAGCGTGTGTGAATATTTGTGTTTCTTGGAGTTTGCAATGTTAAAACTACATTTTAAATAGCATAATAAATAATGAAATAATTTTCAACCATGTTATTCTTTTTCTCTTTTTAAATGAACTTTATTATTGTGTGAGTCATTGAGGTTTTCATTCATACATATACGTTCATGGACATTTCTAAAAATGGCTCTTATAGCTGCATGAATTCATTGCATGGAATTTTAATCTTAAATATAAAAAATATTAGCTTCAGAATCTCCAGACTTTTCACTCTTTAGTGAATCATTTTCAA
Source organism: Lophiomys imhausi (assembly GCA_907164525.1). Lineage (NCBI taxonomy): Eukaryota > Metazoa > Chordata > Mammalia > Rodentia > Muridae > Lophiomys > Lophiomys imhausi. The sequence continues at coordinate 24,323,001 of CAJQZJ010032188.1, read as the reverse complement.
TGCTACACTGTGCACAAATTGAGAACTTTCTCATTTGCTGGCCACTTACCTACACTTTTTTTTTTTCATGTTTCTGGGATAGAGACTGATTTTATAGCCCAGGTTGCTAGCCTGGAACTCTCTGTCTAGCCAGATTTCACGCTGAGCCTTCTTCAACATGCTGGAATCATAGGCTTGGGAGATGATCCAGTTCACAAAGGGCTATGTCAGCATGGGAAGCTTGTACTAGCTACAGTAAGAGAACAGGTTGAGCAAGCCATGAGTAACAAACCAGTCAGCAACACTCCTCCATGGCCTCTGCTTCAGTTCTTGTCTCTTCCTCCAGGTTTCTTCCCTAATTTCCCTCAGTGACAGACTGTGGCCTGAAAGTTTTAAGGTAAAATAAACCCTTTCATCCTCATGTTGCTTTTGGTCAAGGTGTATTATCACAGTAATGTAAGCTTAACAAAGACAGATGGTTTATTTTCTTGGAAAAAGCACCATTTGTTGACTGATTCAATTTTTAAAACAACTTTGGCATAATATTTTAGCATTTAATACTAGGAAGCAATAAAACTACTTGCCTTACTTTTGGTACCTGAACAGAGAGCTACCGAGTAATCAGACATCAAATGAATAGGAAAAAAGTGATAGGCATATCAATAATCACATTGTGCATCCATCACTTACAAACTGATTTGTGAACTGATAGCAGTAAAGTTTATACATTACAGTATTACTGGTCATATGCCACAATAATGAAAATTTGTCCTGTTTTGAAAAACTGATATTTAATCAACTGTGCTAGCAAAATCTTGCAATCAAGGTAAAGTGCAGACTGCTTTTAATCAGTATCTTCTGAAAGTTTTATTTTAAAACACAGGGAAAATGACTTTTCAGGTCAATAAAAACTGAAAAAAGTTCATAGTCACTCAATCTGACTTTTAGGGGAATAGGAAGAAATATTTTTCACCTGAAGGAACTCAGTTTATGCATAAGGCACCATGCACTTAAAATAAAAGAACAAATTAATACTAGAATAAATGTCTACCTTAATAAATTGCTTTAGAATTACAAATATATATACCTTCTCTTAATTTATCTGAAAGATGCAGTTGAGAGTACCATTCAGAAGGTGTCATTAGAGATATAGGAGATAGATATAGCTTATTTGAAAACAAAACAGTAGTTAATGTTTTACTGTAAATTGAATCAAGAAGTGTAGTTTGCATAATTTATTTGATGATGGCCAGAATGTAGATTCTTAAAGAGAAAAAGCAGTGATTTCTGACATTAGTAATTAAACCATAATAATGTCACTAATGATGCCAACAGAGAAATTATAATCAAACACTTTCCATTTTTTTCTCCTTTTTTTTTAGTGATACGTGTCCCCATAGGCTTAGGTATTTGAATATTTTGTCCTCAGTTGTTAGTGCTGTTTGGGAGGTCTAGGTGATATAGCTTTGCTAGAGGAAGATGTCAATAGGGGCAGGATTTGAGAGTATATAGCCTTTCTATAATTCATGTTTGCTCTTTCTGCTCTCTGTGATAAAAAGGTGTGATCTCTTGACTTACTGCGCCTGCAACCACAATGGCCTTCCAGGATGCACTCTTATCCCTACAAAAAAACCTCAAACTGAAATAAGCTTCTCCTTCTACAAGTTATTTTTGATCATAGAATTCTATCACAGCAACAGATAAAAAAATCTAACATATGCTTGATTTTTTAAAATTAATTATAAAAAAATTAAGAACTAGGAACTTAGAAATAGTAATCAGAGGAGAAAAATGAACATAAGATACTGCAAACAAATATCAACTGTAATCCCACTAATGTAAATCAATGAGGCATTTTTTAAAAAGAATTCATCAGATAGTATTAAATTGGAATTCCAAATATATGATGGGAATTAACACACTTGGATAGGTGGTTGTTTTCATCTGAAAATTATTTGTCTTTATCAGCACTGAATCTATAATTAAAAAAGAAATTCATAACATCTGAGAAAATCCCAATCATTAGCAAGCAGGGTATTTTAACATATTCATATTTATGACCCTAATTAAGCTAATTGACATCTCAAAACCCATAACCTATTCTTGTTCTTCTTATCTTGCATTAAATCTCTTTCAAAAGGGAGTCATGAGTGACCTGTGCTAAGTATTAACTAAAGGATGGCAGATTACTTAATAAAATGTGGAAATATTATTATTTCATTAACTTTACAATAGCCCAAAATATATAAAGAGGAAAAAAACAATCCTCAATCACAGGTATTTTAAATATGAAAACAGTTTTCTTGAATAATTGCCCTATGTACTTGTTTCTTTTGATTCTTAAACTCTTCCGATTTGTCAATAACTTTTCTACCTCAATACTTTGTACTTAGGATTCTCTCTCTTCAGTTCCATAGAAGTTGATTTCTAGAAGATCAAAACATCTCCTTCTAGACAAAAGACAAACTTTCTTCCTAGTCCTCATGCTCTTTGATACATTGTTCACAACTGGGAAAAGAATCTGCTGTTCCTCTTTGAAATGCAATGTTCATTTAGACTCTAAGACTTGAGCTCTTGGAAATGCTTGCCTACTTTTATTTATTTTTCTCTTTACTATTTCCCTACTCTCCTTCCATCTAACTCCTCAGAATGATATGCCTGGAAGTGCTCACAATTTTTAAGTGACCTCTCAAAATGAATCCTTGCAGAACTTACTTTATTTCTAACTATCTAAAAGATGATGTTTACAATTGATATAATCAACATGTAAAAATATAAAGGTGTTTATCCATTTCTCAAAATAAAATGAAGATAATAGATCATTATGATTTATTATGTAAAACTTTATCCTTCTTTATATTCAACAAACTCAAATATTAGGTTAATTTCTTTATCTGCAATTTTTTTATCAGCAATACTACCAGCACAATGCAGCATAAAAAATATTCTTGTATCACATTCTAATTCTTTGTCTCTCTTTTTTCCTCCATTCTGAGATTCAAATCCACATCATCCTTTTTTAAGAAGTATCTAACTCATGTACTAGCCTCCCTCGCTAATGTCAGTAACTATAGTATGTGATGTTATCCAAATTACAGTCAGTTGTTCTATAAATGTAATAACCTAAAATTAATTATTCTCTACTATATTATCTACCTCCTATGAAAAAAATCATCACATTACTCTTGGTAGGGAATACATAGTGGAAAAATCTCCCAGTATCTTTATCCCAGTTCCTATCTTGTTTCATGTGTCATGTTAACAAATTCTTTCCCACTTTGAAACCCATCCATTGTGTCCTCTTGTACCCAATGTACAAGTATTTGTACAAATACAAATGAAAACTAAGTATTTCATTTCCCTTTATTTGCTTTTCCACCATGTCACTTTATACAGCTGGTCACAAAAATTTTCTGATTAAACAATCACCACAAGAAACTCTGTCCTCTATGTACTGGATTTGATAGATGTCTTTTTATTGATAATTTTTGCCATTGGAGGCAGTGCAGGGTGGGGAAGGCTTTGGTCCTCTACCAGTAAACATTTTAGGTTTGATTTTGCTTTTTTTTTTTTATATGTACTTTATTTTTTTTTCAAGTTACATCTCAGTCCCAAACCCTTCCCTATTCCCCCTTCCTGTCCCACCCTTCCACCCTCTTCCCCCCCAACAGCTTCTCTTTTCATTCCAACAAATGGTTCTTTCTCTTATAACAGTAAATTCTATACAAAACAGCAGAATTAAATATGCCACATTTATGAGAGTTAAATGGCCCGGTGTACCTTCCCAATGTCCAGTTCATACATATTTGGCCCCTGACTTTAACCTTCTACCTTCTAACCATCTCCATGAGTTTAAAGTTCTATAACTGACTTAGTTTTCATACTAACTTGCATCACTATTATAACCATCTTCTTAGATCTAGAACGCCCTCTTGATTCCTAAACAACTCAAAATTTAGCTATGAGACTCAAGCTGTCTATTCTTCAACCACCTCAGAGAGCTGAGAAGGATAAATGTATCTGATTGTATAGGAAGTGCAGGACATAAATTTCTTTTTTCTTTTCATTTCTTTTTCTTTTTCCTTTCCCTCTTTTTTTCTCTTTCTTTTTCCTCTCTTTTTTTGTTGTTGTTCTTTGTTTTTGTGGGTTTGTGTGTCTGTTGGTTTTTTTTTTTTTTTTTAGTTTCCCCCCCCGTAGCAAGGAGACACCTTTCACTGGCAGTACTGCCTCGTAGACCCCCGGTGTATGAAGAGGCCCTCAGCCCTCATATGACTCCTGATCTGTGGTGAGAGACTGGTATGCAGGGACACTCCACCCCAGAGGATCAAGATGGAAGGGTCAGGGAGTAGAGCATGGGAGGGTGGGCCTGGGAAGCAGGAAAAGAGGACAATATGTCAAGGATGTAACCTGTAGCAACAAACAAATAAATTTACTAATTTAAAAAAAAAGCAGGTAACAACGTTAATACGCTGTAAATAAAATAAAGGACACAGCCGTTCAACCTGGTTTTATGAACCTCCAAGTATCGAAAAAACATAGAGATAAGGTAAAATACAGGAGAAATGTGGTGTTAACCCATGCCTTTAACTTCAGCAGAGACGGGAGGAGCACCATAGAGTTAGTAGACTTATAAATTCTAGAGTTACACGGAAAAGGGTGGTGAGGGTACACACCCTTGATTTTGCTTTTATGGATGCCATCAAAACAGTGCTCCTTGGCAAAATCCCATTCAGCAATGACTGAAGTTCCCTGTATATATTTCAGTACTTGACACTGAACCACTGGCATTGGTAAAGCTAGGCAAGTAGTATGTTTTCTAACTACACCATGTAATTTAGCCCTCTCCATTACTTCCCTTTCTTCTCTTCTTCTACACCTACAATTTGAAGTTAATGCCTTTGCATGAGTTTCTCTCAATGTGGATTTCCCCGTTGGTAGACACCTTTCTTTCCTTTTTGATCTCTGAGAATCCAACACACAGACTGATACATCACACACATTTATTGAATAAGCAGAAGAGTGAATGACCACATTGTATTATTACAGCTTTGTTTACCTATTATATGGAGAAGAATAATTTTAGAAGCCTGGCTGTGTAAATTAGCATCAGACAAGAGCAACAAGCAGTCTGGAAGAGTGTTGTGAGATGCAGCTGATACTTAATCAACCACATACCCTGGTTTCCATACCTGTCTAGGAAAGGACAACCAATCACTCTCTCCTCTCTCCATCTCAGAATTTGTTCTACACAAAACCTGAGGATTACCACTCACATCATAATCCCATTCAGAGGAGTACAATACAGAAACATATTTTAACTTCTTGGTCATTAAAATATGGGGTTAAAGTGCTAAATTTCTACTTAAATTATAGAAACTTAACATCTAATTATTGTTTCAGTAAGTATTAAGCATGTCATGTAAAATTAATGTTGCTATAAATCAATGTGATGAATACTTTCTAAGGCTGTTGTCTTTGTCTTGTGATTAATCATTAAGGAGATCAGCCTATCAATTTAGTAGCTTTCAGAAACTACTAATTCTGGATTTATTTTAACCTCTAGTTTTGCTATTTTTTAAATTCTATTATCTGAGCAAAAAAATCATAAAATTACTATAATTTTCATCATGTCTAAGTATCATGAAACTGGGCTTCTATTATAATAAAGTTAAAAATGTGATATTAGATGCCTTTACCACACAACCTGCATTAATAAAATATGAAAACCCCATTTGACTGAATTACTCTCATGTATAATATAAAGAAATAGTAAAACCACACACAACAAAAACATGAGTTTCAGGTTATTTAACATGTTCACATACATGTGCAGGTAGAATGCTTACACTTTCGTATGAGGCTTATTCAAAGAATACCCCCAAAGAATATATACAATGTTTCAGATAATATGAAATTTAAGTTCTATTTTTTTTCCAAAATGAACTTAATGGTGCAAATTACCTCACATCTGCCTCCTGTTATGTGATTCCTTTCTAGTTTTCTTTAAATTACAAACATCTGGGTTGTTATGCTACTCAGTCAAAGCTGAGTTTGGAAAGGGACAGAAGAGACACAATACCCTGTCATACTACAGTGCTGTGACCTTCAAATTTTCTATGACATTTTTAAGGAAGACTTTCATATTTCTAAAATTTTCATAATTGTTCTAAGTCATTGGAGGAAAATTGTATCTTTATACCTCCATGTAAAATTATGCATATATGTATGAATTGTCATGTGATCATTGACTTTTTTTGTCTTAGTCTGGAAATCTTTGTGACTCTATACTTAGGATTTTAAATGTAATATCTTTCAAAGTTAAAACTAACTTCAGCATTAAAGTTATTTAAATACAAATTAATGATCTATTTATTTTTTCTTTTAAAAGAATGTTAATTTTTTCATACAATATATTTTGATTATTTCTTGTCCTAAACACCTTACAAATTCTCCCCATCTCTCTCAACATTATGTTCTTTCTTTCTCAAAAACGAAAGGAAACAAAAAATGAAAAGAAAACAGAGACGCATATTAAAAAGAAATAAAGGAAGAAATCAATAATGAAGATAGAAAACAAAATTACACACAAAATCTCTAAGTATGTTTTTTGTTGGTCTAGCTACTCCTAATAATGGGGATCGCCCTAAACAGTTGTTATGTCCAGAGATATGCCATTGTAAAAAACTTATTTTTCCCTTTCTTAACACATACTAATTTTAAATAGTAGGTTAACATTCATATTGAGATTTAATAAAACTCACTAAACATGTCTCTGAAATGCATGTTAGTAAATTAAAAGTGATGTATATAAAACTCCTTCATCAAATATATTTTCAAATAAGCCAAAATGTAAAAATCTTAGGCAACAAGATGTATTAAAAAATTGTATTTGGCTAAAAAGGAAATGGCCCAATTATGCCTAAAAAAATCTAAACTGCCAGATCTGATAGACTTAGTTGATATATTCTTTCCTGAGATTCTCAACCACTTGTAGCACAACATTAATACTAAGCCATTGTACTGGCCACTATATTCAAGTTATTCTGAGCTATCAAGGGTAGATACAGCAACTCAATAGGAGGAAAAGAGGCCCAAGTGCAGGCAAAAAGTCTACCTTATCAGTATATTGTTACTGTTATGTAGCCATTGAGTCAATTGGGTTTCATAATTCACAAACTTACCAGAGGGTCTACTGTTTAGATAGAATGTTGAAGGCATACTTTTAAACTATTTATTTGTTGTTATATTAATATCTCTATCCACCTTCCAACCCACTGACCTGAGGTACAGGAGAAAGGATATTAACAGAGACAGAGGTTGTAGACCTCTTTAGTTCTAGGTCCTTGTGGCAATCCATCAAAATTCCTGCAGACCAGCCAAACACACACATCAGAGCAGGTATCACAGCAACTGGAACACAGCCAACCAGGAAAAAAAAAAACCCCGAAGTTTTGGGAAGCACCAGCAGGGACAGTTGTAGTACCATCAGCTCTCGTGCCCACATTTGGGGCTTCAATCTCAGCCAGATCTGGGCCAGGCCACTATCTTCATCAGCAAAGGCAGCAATAAGTCTCAGAATAACCAAATCTTGAAGTGGTGTCTGGAGTAGTTCAAAGCAATGTAATGAGGAGAAACTATGAGATCTGATGCTAAGCAAAAACTACTTTGTTTTCAGGCTTTCTATTTATATCTCCTCAAAATCCACAGAAGCATGTTTTCTAGTTGGCTGACTTCACTCTGTCTGCACGAGGTACTTCCTGTTGACCAATATTACATGCTTGCTAAGAAGTCTGTCCATCAAAGGATATTTTCCATCAAAAAGCGTGTTCACACAGTGACAGTTTCTGGCTAGAAAAACATCAAGTACTCTTCTCTCTGGATGTTTTTCATGTCCTTCTAATGAATCTGTTTTTTCAGTAGTGGACAAATCACTCTCATATCCCACACATGAGACCAAAACAAAAAAACACATTCATTCAACATAACCATGTTTTTGAAGAAATCAAAACTTCCACCACAGCATGTTTTTCTTCTTAGGCTTCAAAATTGAGAATTCTTCAGTTATGTATCTGTTTATATGCTAATGATATGTTAGATATTAAAGTCAGGAAGTATGAATCATCTGGCTTTGTTCATTATGCTCAAAATTGCCATGATAACTTGGAGACATTCATTGATCTATGTGTATATTAGGTGTCTTGTCTATTGACAACAAAAGTGTCTCTGGTACTTCTTTAGGTACTGCACTCAAATTAATAGCACAAAGCTGTTTAACTACATAGAATTCTACTGACTTATGAACTCTGTACTCAAGTCTACTTTAGTCCACTGTACTCCCAAACTGAACTGTACTATCTCCATATAAACTTTCTTGAGTTCTTAAAAAGGGTTTGTACTAAGGGGGTTTTGAAGGCATACTTTTTTTTTTTTTCCAATACAGGGTTTCTCTGTGTATCCCTGGCTGCCCTAGGCTGATTTTGTAGAGGAAGCTTGCCTAGAAATCAAAGAGATACACTTGCCTCTGCCTCCCAAGTGCTGAGATTAAACATGTGAGCCATCACACCTGGCAAAGGCATACTTTTTTTCCTTTATTTTTTATTTCTTTAAGTTATATCTCAATCGCAGTCCCCTCCCTATTCCCCCCTCCAGTCCTACCCTCCCACCCTCATCCCCCATCCTCTTCCCTTTTTTTTCTTTTAAGTTTAAGGTATATCTTATTTCCCCCTACAGTTTCCCCTTTCAGTCCAAAAAATGGCTCTTTCTCTTATAATAATAAATGAAATACAAAACAACAGAGGTAATTAGGCCACAGTTATGAGGGTTATATGGCTTAGCATACATTCCCTATGTCCAGTCCATATGTATTTGGTACCTGACTTTAACATTCTACTATCTAAACATCTCCATGAGTTTAAAGATCTATATCTGACTCAACATTCATACTAACTTACAACACAATTTTAAAAGTATCTTCTTAGATCTATAACACTCTCTTGACTCCTAAACAACTCAAAATTTAATTATGAGACTCTAGCTATCTGTTCTTCAACCACCTCACAGACCTGAGAGGGATAAATATATCTGATTTTAGGAAGTACAGGGTCTGCAGCTTCCAAAACTAAGAAATGACATACCAGTGGCTGCCTGGACAGTTCCCATTTTCTCTCCATACATTACAGCATCTATCTTTAGTCATTTGGCCCCGTTTCTCTGATAGACATTGATTGTAGAGCAGGGGTTATGAAGGACTTACCTACCCTGTCTTGGCAGAGCTAGGCTGTTGACTTACCTGCTTCCAGGTTTTGCCTTTTTGGACAGCATTCTGTCTACAGTTGGAGCAAGGGGCTTTTCCTACCAAGAGATAGGCTTGCAACGAATTCAATCATCTCCCACTGGAGATTCTTCAATGCTCATCTTCTACTTGGAGGAGAATAGGGGGTTCTGTCAGGAGTTGATATGTCTCGATATAAAAAAAAATCTATACCTCCTAACCCTTCCATCCCATTTCTCTGTGGTGGGGTGTCCTTATATAACAGTCCCTCATCTCAGTTGAGAGGTCGTATGAGGGCCAAGAGCCTCTTCATTCATTGGGGATCTACGAAGCAGTACCATCAGTGAAAAGTGTCTCGTTGCCCGGGAGAGAGAACTACTAAACAAACAAACCAATAAGAATACAACAGATAAAAAAGACTAAAAAATAGAAAAAAAATATAACTAATATATAAAAATAAACAAAGAACAAAAATTAAAAATAAGAAGTCTATGTCCAAGTTCCCTTTGGTGTGTTAGTTGTAGTATCGATACCTTCTACTATATAGCTAAAATCCTACTATAAGTGAATAGATGCCATATGAGTCCTTCTGAGTCTGGGTTAGTTCACTCAGGATGAGCTTTTCTAGTTCCATCCATTTGGCTGCAAATTGCAAAATTTCATTGTTCCTGATAGCTCAATAATATTCCATTGTACAAATGTACCACAGTTTTTTGACCCATTCTTCGGTTGAGGGACATCTGGGTTGTTTCCAGTTTCTAGCTATTACAAATAAGGCTGCTATAAACATGGATAAGGAAACTTCCTTATGTTTCCGTGAAGAGGCATTTGGGTGTATACCCAGAAGTGGTATGGCTGGGTCCTGAGGCAGAGCTGTTCCAAGTTTTCTAAGATATTGCCAGACTGACCTCCATAGTGCTTGCACAAGCCTGCATTCCCACCAGCAATGGAGTAGGGTACCCCTTTCTCCAAACCTTCGCCAGCATGTGCTGTCATTTGAGTTTTTGATCTTAGCCATTCTGACAGGTGTGAGATGGAATCTCAGAGTCGTCTTGAGTTGCATTTCTCTGATGATTAAGGATGTTGAGCATTTCTTCAAGTGTCTCTCAGCCATTAGGGATTCCTCCTTTGTGAATTCTCTATTTAGCTCTGTCCCCCATTTTTTGATTGGATTATTTGGTTTCTTGGCATAATTTCTTGAGTTCTTTGTAGATTTTGGATATTAGCCCTCTGTCAGATGTGGGGTTGGTGAAGATTTTCTCCCAGTCTATAGGCTGCCATTTTGTTCAAATGACAGTGTTTTTGCCTTACAGAAGCTTTTCAGTTTTATGAGGTCCCATTTATTGATTGTTGATCTCAAGTCCTGAGCTGTTGGTGTTCTGTTCAGGAAGTTGTCGCCTGTGCCAATCATTTTGAAGGTTTCTCCCACTTTTTCTTCTAGTAGATTTAGTGTGACCCACCTTATGTTAAGGTTTTTGATCCCCTTAGATGTAAGTTTTGTACAAGGTGATAAGTATGGGTCTAATTTCATTATTTTACATATGGACATCCAGTTGGACCAGCACCATTTGTTGAAGATGCTGTCCTTCTTCCATTGTTCTCATTGTACAGGTCCTTTACTTGCTTGGTTAGAGTTACCCCCCAGGTATTTTATGTTGTTTGTGGCTATTTTGAAGGGGGTTGTTTCCCTTATTTCTTTCTCAGCCCATTTGTTTGTTGTATAAAAGAAGGGCTTCTGATTTTTTTGAATTAATTTTGTATCCAGCCACTTTGCTGTAAGAGTTCTCTGGTGGAATTTTTGGGGTCGCTTATGTATACTATCATATCATCTGCAAATAGGGATAATTTGACTTCTTCATTACTGATATTTATCCCCTTGATCTCCTTAGTTGTCTTATAGCTCTAGCAAGAACTTCAAGTACTATATTGAAGAGATATGGTGAAAGTGGACATCCTTGTCTTGTTCCTGAATTTAGAGAAAATGCTTCAAGTTTCTCTCCATTTATTTTGATGTTGCCCACTGGCCTGCTGTATATTGCCTTTATTATTTCTCGGTACGGTCCTTGTATGCCCGTTCTCTCTAGAACTTTTAGCATGAAGGGGTGTTGGATTTTGTCAAATGCTTTTTCTGCATCTAGCGAGATTATCATGTGGTTTTTTTCTTTCATCTTGTTTATATGGTGAATGACGTTGATAGACTTTTGTATGTTGAACCATCCCTGCATTCCTGGGATGAAGCCTACTTGATCATGGTGTATGATACTTTTGATGTGTTCTTGAATTCGGTTTGCTAGTATTTTATTAAGTATTTTTGCATCTATGTTCATGAGGGAAATTGGTCTGAAGTTCTCTTTCTTTGTTGGGTCTTTGTGTGGTTTAGGAATCAGGGTGAATGTGGCCTCATAGAATGAGCTTGGCAATGTTCTTTCAGAATCTATTTTGTGAAAGAGTTTGAAAAGTATTGGTGTTAGCTCCTCTTTGAAGGTCCAGTAGAATTCCATGCTAAAGCCATCTGGCCCTGGGCCTTTTTTGGTTGGGAGGTTTTTAATGACTATTTCTATTTCCTTAGGGGTTATAGGGCTGTTCACTCTGTTTATCTGATCTTGATTTAGCTTCTGTAGGTGGAATCTATCAAGAAAATTGTCCATTTCACTTCAGTTTTCAAATTTGGTGGAGTATAGATTTTTAAAGTAGGATCCAAATATTCTCTGGATTTCCTCAATGTCTGTTGTCATTTCTCCCTTTTCATTTCTGATTTTTTTGATTTGTGTTTTCTCCCTCTGTCTTTTAGTTAATTTGGCTAAGGGTCTGTCTATTTTGTTGATTTTCATGAAGAACCAACTCCTGGTTTCTCTGATTACTTGTACAGTTTTTTGTTTGTAAGTTGTTGATATCAGCCCTAAGTTTGATGATCTCCTGCCTTCTGCTCCTCTTGGGAGTGTTTGCTTCTTTTTTTTCCAATTCACCCAGTTTAGCTGCTAATTCGCTAATATTAGCTGTCACAATTTTCTTTTTGAAGGCACTTAGTGCTATGAACTTTCCTCGTAGCACAGCTTTCGTTGTGTCCCATAATTTTGGGTATGTTGTGTCTTCATTTTCGTTGGATTTTAAGAAGTCTTTGATTTCCTTCTTTATTTCTTCCCTGACCCAGTGGTCCTCTAGTAAAGAGTTGTTCAATTTCCATGTGACTGTAGACTTTTTGTTGATTCTTTTGCTATTGAAGTCCAACTTTATTCCATGGTGGTCTGATAAGATACAAGGGGTTATTTCAATTTTATTATATCTGTTGAGGCTATCTTTGTGTCCAACTATATGGTCAATTTTGGAGAAGGTTCCATGAGGTGCTGAGAAGAAGGTATGTTCCTTTATGGTTGAGTGAAATGTTTTGTAAATATCTGTCAGATCTATTTGGTTTATGACATCAGGGAGTATCAACATTGCTTTAAGTTTTTTCAAGATGACCAATCAATTGGTGAGAGTTGGGTATTGAAATCTGCCACTGTCTTTGTGTGGTGGACAATCTGTAATTTGAGCTCTATCTTATGTTTCCTTCATGGATTTATGTACCCTTGTGTCTGGTGCATATGTTAAGAATTGCGATATACTCTTGTGATATTTTTCCTTTGAAGTGTATGTATGCCATTCTCAATCTCTTCTGATTAGTTTTGGTGTAAAGTTTATTTTGTTACAGATTAAACTATCTATACTGTCTTTTTTTCTTCAGTCTATTTGCTTATAATATCTATTCTTTTACCATGACATGATGTATATCCTTGATGTTAAGCTGTGTTTCTTGAATGTAACTGAAGAATTAATCCTGTTATCAATTCTGCTAGTCAGGTTCTTACTATTGTGTCTTACTATTGAGTCATATTGAGAATGAGCAGTGTTAATTGATTCCTGCTATTTTATTACTGGGGAGTATTTGTTTGTTTTGTTTTGTTTCATTTTGTCTCCCTTGTTTGTTATAAATTTGCTAGTCTGAGATCAATTATTCCTTATGTTTTATTAAGTGTGATAGACTTTTTTCTTTCTAGTACCTTCTGTATGATTGCACTTGTAAGTAGATACTGTTTAAATTTTGTTTTACCATGGAATGTCTTCCTCCATCTTTTGTGTTTGAAACTTTTGATATATACAGCAGTCTGAGATGGAAGTATGGTAACTTAGAGTTTGTAGAACATCTGACATGGCTCTTCTGGCTTTTAGAGTCTCATTGAAATGTCATGCAGTATTCTAATAGGACTGACGTTATGTTTCATTTGGTCTTTTTTCCCTTGAAGATTTTAATATTCGTCCTTTATTTTGTATGTTTAGTGTTTTGATTGTTATGTACCATTAGAGCATTTATTTTGTAGTTCACTCTATTCATATTCTTTGTATTTCTTATACCTTGCTAATAACCTCCTTCTTTAGGTTGATGAAATTGTCTTCTATGTTTTTGTTGAAAATATTTTCATGCTTTTGACCTGGGTTTCTTTTCCATCCTTTGTTCCTTTATTTTTAATATGGTCCTATCATAGTGTTCTAGATTTCCTGAATGTTCTGTGCCAGAAGTTTGTTAGGTTTAATGTTCTTTTGATCAATTTCTTCTATACTGTCTCCAATAACCAAAACTCTCTCTTCCATTTCACAGATTCTGATGAGACTTGTCTCTCAGGTTCCTATTCCAGTTCCTCAGTTTTTCACTTTCAGTTTTCCTTCAGTTTTGGTTTTTCTTTAAGCATTACATTTCTACTTTGATATCATGAGTAGATTTCTTTATTTAGTTCAACTCTTTGTTTAGTTTTTAAAAATTGTGCTAACAGTAATATCTCCTTAACGTCCTTGATTGCACTCATAATAGCTATTATGAAGTCTTGGTCTTGTGCTTAAGCCTTTTGCATTTCTAGGGGTATATACTTCTTCTACTTCTTCTTCTTCTTCTTCTTCTTCTTCTTCTTCTTCTTCTTCTTCT
>CAJQZJ010032188.1:24291690-24308784 GCA_907164525.1 Lophiomys imhausi | reverse complement strand
CTTCTTCTTCTTCTTCTTCTTCTTCTTCTTCTTCTTCTTCTTCTTCTTTCACACAGAATCAAGTTTATTTTGCCTTTGGTCTATGATGGTGAGTTTGCAGTGCTTTAATGGAGCCTTGACTGTTAGTTATTTTGTTTATTTGCTGACATTTAGGCATCTGGTTTGGGAAGACAGTGAGTCTAGGTGCTGATATCTGCTTTTGTATTTAGTGGATGTGCTACTTGTTTCTGTTGCAATCTCTAATTCTTGAGAGTGTGGGGTGACTGTGGGTAACTGGTAGGGAAAGCTTTGAAGATATTGCTTGGTGTGGCTACTGAGGGTTTTCAAAATAAATGTGTTTCTTGGTAGTGTGAGCTGAGACTTGAGGATGGACTTGGGATAGAAGAAAGGTGGTGAGGGGTCCACAGGAAGGAGGAAATCAGGGTTTTCCACCAGTATCTTCTGATTCTCTTGGGAATGGGGGTAGTGAGAGAGGAGAGGATGTAATCTGCTTCAGAGCTGGAAATAAGATTGATTGATTGGATTGAAGAGGAGTAAAGATCTGTAGTTTGCCTACCAGCTTCCCTGGCATGAGTGACTTGCAAATAAAAGTAAAAATAAAGCAAAATCAAGAGAGTTCCCAGGTGTCTCTAGATATTAGTGTGTAGTTGTATTTCCTGTCCTGATGCACCTGAAAGTTAGAACTAAGGATGATGCAAGTGTCTTTCTTGCAGTTTGTTTTCAAAACAAACTTCTATTCATTGTACTTTTTTTAGTGTCAGTTATTTTTTCTTTTTTAAAAATTATTATTTATTACTTCAAGTATTTTTGTCATATTGATTTCATTCCCCTGCTCTTCCTATAAGCCACTGTCTCCACCCTCATTTCCTTATCTACCCAACTTTATGTCTTCTGCCTCCACTTCCTCTTCTTCTTCTTTCACATAGAATCAAGTTTATTTTGCCTTTGGTGGTTGGGTCTGCCCTGTAGTATGCTTAACTTAACTGAAGTCACATTAAAGAAAACTATCTTTCTCTCTCCAACCCCTCCTCCAGGAACTACTAATTGAAAATAGTTCCTCAATTAGTTGTATTTTTGTTCCCAGTTCTTTCCCTCTTTGTTAAGATTATGTCTGGCCTAAATATTAACAGGCCTTCTGAATGTAAGTTCATATGTGCTATTCTCCTATTGTGTCTGAAAATATTTTTTCCTTGAAGTTATCCATTATTTCTGGCTCTTATGATCTTTCTACTCCTTCTTCTGTAAAGATCCCTGCACATGGAGGCCAGGGTTTAATATGTACATCAATTTAGGACTGAGCACTCCATAGTCTCTTAATTCTCTCCATCAAAGTAACACAAAAAACAGGTGGGGTCTCTGTGTTAATAGTCATCCATTGCCTGAGCATGTTTAATGAGGATTGAGAGAAGCACTGGTCTATGGGTATAGTACTACCTAATTAGGAGTTAGTTTAGTACATGGTCCATTTGGTAGAATAAATATTAGGTTCTCCTCTAAGATCTATCTAGCCATAGGTTCTTGGCCTCCAATAACAATGTCAATTATAGGTTCGATCTCTTGGAGCTAGCCTATGTTTAATAAAAAAAAATCATGTTTACTCACATAATATTCATGTTACTATTTAAACCAGTGAACAATTCTTGTCAGGTCAGTCATTACTTCAGCTTGCAGGGATCATATCTGGCTGATACTGATGAATATGTTTCTACTCCAGTAACATGCACAGAACTTCCCAGAGACATGGATGCTGGTTACCATGCACAGAAAGACTAAACAAAAGAAGAAAATTGCACACAAATTTCCCTCGTGAACAATGAGCAAAAATACTCAATAAAATAAATATAACTTGAATAAATAAATAAATATTTTTTTCCGAGACATGGTTTCTCTGTGTAACAGTTTTGGCTGTCCAAGACTTGCTCTGTAGACCAGGCTGACCTAGAACTCACAGTGATCCACCTGCCTCTGCCTCTCAAGTGCTGGTATTAAAGGTGAGTGCCACCACGCCCGGCTTATTAAATAAATATTAAAAATATTAAATAAATATTTTAAAACCCTCAGAGCAGTGGAAAGAGGAAACTGTGTTAGAGATGTAACCTGAAGTAATATTTTTTTTTAAAACCCTCGGAAACCAAATGCAAGAACATATCAAAAACATCATCCACCATGATCAAGTTGGCATCAACCCGGGGATACCTGTATAGTTCAGCATCAGAGATTCCCTCAGTCAATGTAATTCACCTTGTAAAAAATAAAATGAAAGAAAAGAAAAACACATGATCATCTCATTATGCACAAAAAGCCTTGACAAATTCCAACACTCCCTAATGATAAAGTCTTGGAGAGATACAAGGCTCATAACTAAACATAATAAAGACTATATACAGAGAGATAACAGCCAACATCATATTAAGTGGGGTGATGTCTAATGTTAATGCATGTGTTTATGTCAGCACCACATGACAGTTTCATTGTTTACTGTTCGCTGTACAGGAAAACACTGGTTCAAAAATAGTTTTGTAGTTTGCTTTCTATTTTTTTGTTTGATTGTTGGTGGTTGTTTTGTTGTTGTTCTTTTCTATTAAATTACCTGGCTGGAAAAATGTTAAGGTAGAAATTTGCTTGATAAAAATTTTGGTATTTAAAATCACATGAAGTGGTGTATATGCTGTCTCACAGTATGTGGGAGGCTGGGCTACATCATAAGATATTGTCTGATAATACACAACAACAACCAAATCACAAAGAAAAAATAAAAAGTATTTTATGAAAGACATTTATTGCTAAGTTACTATTTTCATTTAATTTCAACATAGATAAAATATAGTGAGATGACTCTTGAGGAGAAAGTCTAAAAGTCTTCGCCTAGATTATTCCTTTACAGACATATAACTTATGGGATTTTGAGTCCTTTTATTAACCTTGAAATAATGATATTGAAGATTTTATGCTCTTGAGCTATATCACTAGTTTTATATAACAATTATTTAAGGAAAATATATTAAGTATTTCTATAAATTGCAAAACAATGCTGTTTTGTTGTATTAATATGATAAGCATATTCAGAGTATGCTTACATGATTCAATCATTGATACTGATCCTGAATCCAGACTCATTGAAATCTGCTAATGGAGTAAGTTTTTAATTTGAACTTTCTCCTTGTTTATATATCATTTTTTCTGTATTTCTATAAACTAATCCATTAAGATAATCAAAATCAAAATTACATTACATATAATAATGTTAGGAAGGACAGTTATGGGAATGAAATTGAAAAAATGTGAAGTGAAATGGTACTTTTCCTAGAGAAGCTTTGTAGAGAATCATTTGGGTTATCTATTTAACAGAATCAAAGTTTTTTTTTTTCACTTATTGAAAACACTTTTTGGGGAGACTCTCATAAATACTTTTCAGACTTTCTTTGAAAAACATGTCATTTTCAGAGTACCTTTAAGAGCACATAATCCCTACATAATTTGAAAAAATTGCACCTTTCTGAAATAATGGAAAATTTCTAGATACCTGGTTTATACAATACAAAATGCTGCAGACATTTTCTGAAGGGGAGTACATTGCATTTCAAGACCTTAGGCCACATGTTGGGTGGAAAATATACCCCACAAATAAAAAAAATATATAGGTTAAGCAACAGAAAATGGCAATCTATTACTATTTTTTCTTAAAGAAAATATGCAGCTCAGACAACATCTAAGCATTTTTGTAGAACAGATGATTGTGTAAAGAGCCAAAGTTTTAAAAGATATGAAAGAAAACACAGAAGTATTTGCGAGTTATTCAATACAATGTTATTTTTAAAGGTTACCTTACACTGTGTGTGTGGTGACCGACAAAAGTGAATAAAATAATACAGGTTGAACCTGACCTACTCTGACAAATTATATTTATCACATTTACAGTGTGTTTTTTACATTATTACTATGCTACCAAGGCACAGAAAAAAAAATATCCAGAAAAGAAATAGAGCAGATGAATCACTATCCATAAGATTGTAACCCTCCTCTTTAAAAGACAGAGATAATCATCTCTTCATTTTTCTACATGATGTAAAACCGAGTTGCTTGTGGATTGATTTCAGGTACCTGGATTTAAATTGTTTCCATTTAGACATCACAAAGCAATGGCAGATGATACCTACCTCACTTAGCATACTTGTATTCTCAAGCATTTGCAAACATCATCTACAGCATAAATCTTATGAAAATGGTCACTTTTTATTTGACAGATATCAACATTTCACTTTTTAGATAATTAAGAATGCAAAAATCAATTTCCTGGAAACAAAAAGATCCATTATGAACAAGCAATCAAATGGCAGGTCTTTTACAAAACACAGTCAATGGTATTAGCCAAATTGTAAAAATGTATCATTGATATTCATAGTCATTCTTAGTTAAATACAATAGTGGAACAGAGATTAATACTTTCTTTAGGGTTATATATTGCAAAATACTTTAGAAAGTGTTCATTATATTTTGAAAATGATCTCAAATAATTTGCATAATAATGGTGTCTTAAGAAAGCATTGTGCATTTGCAGCCAAATGGATGGAACTAGAGAAGCTCATCCTGAGTAAGCTAACCCAGACTCAGAAGGATGCACATGGCATCTACTCACCTGTAATTGGATTTTAGCCATATAGTACAGCATAACTATACTACAACCAATGCACCAAAGGGAACATGAACATAGACTTTTATCTTTTTTTAACCTGTCAATGAGACACTTTGCCCTAGTGGTGCTGCCTTGTGGGCCTCCAGTGTACGAGGAGGCTCTTGGCCCTCATATGACTGCTGAACTAGGGTGGGGAACTGTTATGTAGGGACACTCCACTGCAGAGGAGTAGGATGAAAGGGATAGGGGGTAGAGTGTGGGAGGACGGGACTGGGAGGGGAGGAAAGAGGGCACTGTGATGGAGATGTAACCTGAAGTAATAAATAAATATTTTTTTAAAAAGAACAAAAGAGAAAGCACTGTGTATAAAAATTCAATAAGAACACCTAATTTATAAATAAGATTGGAGGAAATAGTGCATATATATGTATAGGCAAAATAGGTTGTCATATGCACCTAAAATAATCAGTTTTAAATAATGAATGGTACTCCATGTCAAGATAATTTTAAATCACAATTATTTTTAGACATAATAGTTACATTACCTAATAAAATTATGTTGCAAAACTATATATTTAAATTTTTAAATGAAGCAAAGAAAATATGAAGTCTGGGTAAGTGATGTAAATGATGTTTAATAAGACAATTATCTATTTTTTTATTCTTTTTTCATACAATAAATCCCTACCACAGATCCCCTCCTTGCTCTCCTCCCACTCTCTCCCAGCAGCATCAACTATCTCCCAGATCCAACCCTCTTCCATTTCTCTTCAAGAAAGTAAGCTTAGTTTATATAAAGCAAATATATAAACTGAAATGCAATATCATCAAAATAACATCTTAAGGGTGTATCTTGAATATGTTTATGCATACATATAATACAATTATGATGAGAATTTCAAACTCTTCTTTATGGTTAAGTACATAAGAAGTTCCTTAACTTCAGGGTTGATTTTTGTTATGTAGCAAGAAGCACTTAGTTTAGAAGTTTATATTTTGTTTTCAGTAAAGTTTGATAAAGGGGCACTTAATAATGCTTAAGTAACAAATAATATAAAATAAACACTTTCTTTTTATATTTTAACCACTATTTAATAGCTTTGCCTAGGAGACATGGCTAAACCAATTCTTCTAAGGATTCATTTAAAACTAAGATGAAAATTTTACATGTCATAACCTCTCTGGTAAGTTTGATATAAGGTACCACAGGAGATTAAAACAAGTATACCAATGGGACCTTATGTATGATCTCCACAATGTTAAGAGGATAATCATATAAATGTAGAGTTACAGATACTGCAGTTGGATTTAGATGAAAAAAAAAATAATGTCTGTAAACAGCATCACAATTAAGGAGGTGAAATCTTATTTCAGTGAAATCTATCTTCCCTGCAAATGTGAGGCATTTTACAAGTTCATTCCTCAGCTACCAATCACTGGGCTTCAGATGAAAATAAAAAGCCTCAACTTTATTAAACATTAGACTTTTTACACATAAAGAAACTAGAGTTAGAGTGTGACGTGTCCATCCAGACTCTTAAACTGTTATTCTGTCTCTGAATGACTATGGAGTCCACAAATAACAGCAACAAGGTATTTAGCAATATAACTGAGACAACTTGTCCACTTATTTCTCAGCATATTCTCACTTTGTAAGCTGGAATTTCAGCAAAATGACACTGGGGTAAGCTAAATAATGTAAAAATATACAGTTTTATTACAGAATAATTTTAGAAATATAGAAGAATGACAATTATGTCAGGGAGTTTCCACATATCTTAGACCAAGTATCTTTTGCCATAAACAGCTTCCATGAGGAGTGTGGGTTCAAAATGATGAATGGACTAAGAATGATTCATACTCTATGTTTTGTTCCTAATGCCCTTTTATGGTGCATGACTTTTATTCAAGATGTCATATCTCATTTACTGATCCATTCCCCTTGAACTATTTACAGGCATGACAGACCCTTGTATTTTCTTTGCTTTTGGTGACTTTAACAATTTGAGACATTATCAGACAAAATTATGCAATATCTGATGTTGTTCTAATGACTATGAGTTAGGCATGTGCTTTGGGAAGAAAATTATCTAGACTAAAATCCATTTACTTTTAAGGTTTTGAAAATATTACTATTTATGTATATTCATGTGTCTCTTAATGGGTGCTCACAGAGCCTACAAGAGGGTATTAGAGACCCAGCTTCAGGAGTCTTAGGTATTTGTGAGCTTCCCAATGTGGGTTGTGAAAACATTCTGTATTCCTCTGGAAGAACAGCAAACGTTCAGTAATAGGGCCATCTCTCCAGTCCACCAAAACCGTTCATATCGTGTCATGTTAGGAGAACAATCTGACCACTTGGCTTCACACTGGACTGTTTAACTTGAATCCTTGGGAGCTAATGCCTCCTTTTCTCATCTGAAGTATTACCTCATGCACTTTCTGTGACATACTCTAAACCTAACTGACATTATGTAAACCACACTTAAATAACAAGGGAGGATGAAGACAAATAAGGATAAAGAAAAAGCAAAGATTCTATGTACCAATGAGGCATATCTATGTAGATGATTTGGAATTCTTATGCATGTAAGATACTTTTAAATTTTACCTTACTTATCTATCTATGTATCTATCTATCTATCATCTATCTATTTATCTATCTATTAATTTATATAACCTAAATTAATATATATTTATTTTATTATTTATTTATTATAATTTAATACTAATTGTTTTCACTTAAATTTTCAACTTTGACCATTTATCATAAACTCCTTCCTTAGGTGAATATCATATATATATATTATGATGTATATATAAATATATGCATTTATATATACATAATTGGTATAAGATATTTGGTGAAAGCACTTAAGACTATGTATGTCCTAATTGGTGCTGTGGTGTTTTTCATAAAACTCCTTTTTCCGTTAATGGTGTATTTGAATATGTGAGCATCTTCATGTCTTTCAGACTCTGTTATTAGACTATATGGCAACTTGTAATAGAATATTTTAATATTTGATAGAATACTTTAAAGTGAAAAAGAAAACTTCTTTCTATTCCACATAGATTGTATTATCGTGGTAAGGTGATTTTTTTTTAAAGCAGGTACAATATTTTGAACAAAAGAAACATGAAGAAAACTTGTATATTTTTGGACAAAATTTAAAATACAAGATTTGCAACTCCCAATAACTTAGCACCACATTGGGCACAAAGAGAGCTTATGAACATAAAGCTGATGGTGTCACTTGAAACATTATGCTTATTATTTTTGCTTCTCAAACTTTGAAACTTTCTCTTACTGCCTATCTTCCTTTCCTTCTAATGAATATTTAGACAAAACAGAAAACGCACACAAACACACATACACAGACACACAAATAGAATGGTCAAATATATTTGCTGAAAGAAATTAATTAACATGCATTTCCTCCCCAAGAGAATTAAAGAGCATCAGCAAAGATGACAATAGGTTTGCATTTTGTTTGGGCAGAATGACAGTGTGTATTTTAACTACACTGTTTATGAAAACATGTGTCAGCTTGAACATAATTTCTTAGGAAAGTAAGAGTATTAAATATTGCCTTGCAGATGCTCACAAATATGTACCCATTTTTGCCATATGGGAAAAACAAATGAAAGTCTTCAAGGATCAACATGAGAAAAACAAACTACCATATGCAGATTTTATTCGATGCCAAGTTGGCATAGTGACCTCCTGTGAAGTGTCTGGAATGATGAGGGCTCAAAGAAGTGATCTCTAATTTCACAAAAGCAAGAACATCAGAACATAAATCTCCTTATTTTGTAACAATGGTGTAATATTCAAAATTCTCTAGAGGAGCACAACTAATAGATTGAGTGTGTGTGCGTGTGTATAGTATATATATATATGTATATATAAGTTTATATGTGATATATATTATGCATATTTTATATATTGCATACTTACACACCATATGTATGGTATATAAAAGCATATACACCATATATACATATACTTGCAGACATATATGTGTGCATGTGTATGTGTGTGTGTGTGTTTGTGTGTGTGTGTGTGTGTGTGTGTGTGTGTGTGTGTGTCCATGTGTGTAGTCTCTTAGAGTTGTTTACAGGCTATGGCCCAGTTCATCAATGACTATCTTCCAACAGTAGATTCAACAATCGAGTAGTGGTTTATTCCACAAGGCTGGATGACTTGAACTAAAGTACTTGCCATGGAGAGTGAAGGCCAACAGTCAAAGAGCAAAGCTTCATCCTTCTGTGTCCTGTCTACTATTAGAAGGTGTAGACCAGGTTTAAAGTGAATCATTCAACCAAAAAAGATCCAGAATTAGGGTGGGTCTTCCAAGTTTGAGTATTTCATTAAGAAAAATCTCCCATAGGTATTCTCAGCCTTTTGGGTTTTAGTTAATTCTAGATGTAGTCAAGTTGACAATCCAGAATATATACCACAATTAGATTAATGACCTGTTTTTATATTTCTAAAAAAACATTAAGCCACCTCTTAACAGGTACCATGGTGATTGTCTTCCTTCATGTTTAAGTAGAATTTAAAAGAAAAAAATGTTAGTATGCCTGTGTTATGTTTTGCAACATATGAAACTGTTACATACCCCAAGAAACATTAAATACCCATTCATCTGCACATGACTCAGGCTATGAAGAAAGCTAGTGCTGGCTTTGATGCTGTCTTATGGAATTGGAAGTTAATAGCTTACTTTTCTCAGCACATAGGCTGCCTTTGTTTTCTATAGGTAAAATTCTCTATAATTGGCATCATTACAAACTGTCAGCCCTCATTGCCACCAAGTTTCTCTTCACAATCTGTTAACAAACCTTAAGTATTACACTCAATAGATATATATATGCATTTCTTGACAGTCCATATATTTCCATCTTTACTACTATTTTAATAACAATTTTTAATACTTTCCATGTGCTTTATTTTGCATATAACTCCCTGAATAAACAATTTTTTTCACAACAATTTAATTTCATAAAATTAAATAATTGTAATATCAATAATATTTATGATTTATTCTCAACAATTTTCACATGAACAGTGATACTATATGAATTCCTGTATCTGTGTACCACTACACATGTGTGTATATATACATATATATATACATATATATACATTTATGATAATTTTAGTGAAGGAATGTAAGGGGAGTTAGATTAATATAAATTAGATTTAGTGAATAGCCAGTGGTTTCTGATACAGTCTCTTAATACCGAGCATGTAGATCAACTTGTCTGTGGGCAATTGGTGCAGCAGCATATGGACTAAAAACAAGGTTTATGACCTAGCATTGTTTTCAGCTGCTAATAGCCTTATGAAGTGGGTGGAGCCCAGATTAGGCTGAAGCATAAGGTGGAAGGACAAAACTGATTTCCGAAATTGTCTCTAACCTACACACACACCGACACCCATACACAAGAATAAATCTTTTTAATTAAAAAAATAAAGAAATTGTTACTCATTTTGTCATTATTTTAATCAAAATTATCTATTTAAAACCTTATTAGCATGATTAGTTGATAAGAAAATAATCTATGGAACTAAAGTGTGCCAAATAACTTCTTGATCCACAAAAGGAATGTCATACAGAATTATTAACCATTCTATTCATAAACTAATACACATCACAACTTAGCTAACCCTACCCAGATTTGGATATCTGGATCTCTGTGTTATTTATTCAATCATTCACAAGTAATTTTTAGTCTTAGTTCCAGAGTAGGAGTAGTTCAATGTTCTATGAGAGAGAAAGAGACATAAACAGGAGGAAACAAAGCCATCTCACCTTCTTACTCTATTTCCCATCTCAGACAGTGGGTAATTCTCACAGGGTTACCTGCAATTAGCTTAGTCATAGTGACAGAAAGCTAATCATTATATTTGCCTTAACAACTTGGGAAATAAGTCAAAGTTCAACCTATAACAACAAATAGATCAGAGCACACATTCTCAACTGGTAAATCGGGGCAACCAAGTTTGTAGACACCACAATTTCTTTTTTTTTTTCTTCTCTCATACAATACATCCAGACTGGACTGCAGTTTCCCCTCCCTTCCTTCCTCCCAGTTCCCCACCACCACCTCCCACCTTTCCCAGGTACACTCCTCATCTGGTTCACTTCAGGAAAGAACAGGCCTCCCAGGGATAGCAAATAAACACTGCATAAAAAGTTAAAATAAGACTAGGTGTAAATTTGCATGTCAAGACTGGAAAAAACAACTCAGTAATAGGAAAAGGGTCCCAGGAGCAGGCAAAAGAGTCAGCCACCTCCCACTCCCTTATTAGGAGTTCCACAAGAATGCAAAACTACACAACCATAACATATATGCAGAAGAACTAGCTAATACCCATGCAGGGTCCATGAATGTTGATTCAGTCAATGGGAGCTCCCATGAGCCCTCCTTAGTTGATTCTGTGTGTTGTGTTCTCCTGCTGTCCTCTAACACTGTGGCTTCTACAATTCTTCCTGCCCTTATTCCCTGGAGATCCTCAAGGTCCAAGGGAGTACACAGTAGAGATCTCCAATTTGACCTCTCTCTCCACCTGATCTCTGGCTCTGGATTCTGCATCTACTCCATCTGGTGCAGGATAAACCTTCTCTGATTCTGATTGGTCTAGGCACCCATTTATGAGTACAACAGAATATCATTGAGAATATCTATCTATCTATTCTATCTATCTATCTATCTATCTATCTATCTATCTATCTATCTATCTATTTATCTTAGGTTTTCAGGCTGTCAAGCCTCTGCTTTCTTACTATCCAGGCTATATAGCGGATTTCCTCCCTTTTGTGGCTTGGAGCAGTCATTTATTGACCCACTCCCACAAGTTCAGTGCCTCTCTTATGACAGCACATCTTGGAGGAAGGATGGATTTTAAGTTGCCGGTATTGTGGCTGGTTTGGTGTTGCAGTTCCACCCCTAGAAATTGTTTTGGTATAGAATATGGGCAGTTCAGGTTCATAATCCTCCATTACTAGGAGTCTTCTTTCGGATCACCCTCATAGAATTTTGGGAGTTTTTACTTCTCTAGATTTCCATATCACTACTGTTGCCTGCAATCTGCTGAACACCCTGGCCTCTGGGACAGTGGGTAAGAAGGCGGCACAGAGTCAACACTCAGACTGAGGTAGTTTCAATGCAGAAGCAGATATCTTTATTCAAGAAGAGGAAGTCAAGAAGGACACCCATTGTCCAATTGGCTCCGGGCTGCAAGCTGCTGCTGTAGTTCCTCCTCATAGGCTGTGTCTCATTGTCCAGTGATGTCATCAGTCTCCATGCAGGTCTGGATGGGGAATGGCTCTATTCTGAAGCCCGGTCACACACACGCATTGTTTAGCAACAGGCTCTATCTGCATGGACTGATAACAGGGACCACATCAGGCCTTTGAGATAGGCCTCAAGCCTGTTAGGGCAGGGCATATTCCTTCTACATATTCCTACACACCACCACTCAAATGCCCTCCAATTACAGTCATCTCTCCCCATAATTTCTCCCTTCATCCCCCAAACCTGATATCTCCTATTCCCATTTACACCTGCACCCAGTCCACCTACAAAATGTATTCTGTTTCCCTTTAACAAGGGGATCTATGCATCTGACTTAGACATTCTTTGTTACTTAGCCTTTCTGGGTCTGTGGATTCTAGCATGATTATCAAGTACTTAACAGCTAATATACACTTATAAGTAAATACATACCATCTTTGTCTTTCTGAGTCTCAATTATGTCATTCAGGATAGTTTTTCTACTTCCATCCATTTTCCTGTGAATTTCATGATGTCATTTTTTTAACAATTGAGTAAAACTCCATTATATAAATGTTCCACATTTTTTCTATCCATTCTTTGGTTGAGGGCCATCTATGTTGTTTCCAGTTCCTGGTTATTATGAATAAAGCAACTATGAACATATGAAATGTCTTTGTGGTAGTACTGAGGGTCCTTTAGGCACCTTCCCAGAAGTAGTTAGCTGGGTCTTGAGTTAGATTAATTCCCAATTTTTAATGAATTTCCATAGTAGTTCTACAAGTTTTCACTCCCACCAGCAATGTAGCAATATTCTTCTTGCTCCACATCCTTCCCAGAATAAGCTGTCACGTGTTATTTATTTTAGCCATTCTAACAGCTGTAAGATGGAATCTTAGTGTCATTTCATATGCATTTTCCTGATGGCTAGGTATACTGAACATTTAAGTGCGTCTAAGCCATTTGAGTTTTCTCTGATGAGAATTCTGTTTAGATCTTTACCCTATTTTTAATTGGGTTATTTGGTTTGTTGATATCTAGTTTCTTGAGTTTTTCATATATTTTGAATATTAGCCCTCTACCCGATGTGGAGCTGGTGAAAATACTTCCCATTCTGTAAGATGCTGTTTTGTCCTATTGACGGTGCTCTTTGCCTTACAGAAGATTTTCAATTTCATGAGGTCCTATTTATTAATTGTTGATCTTAGTGAATGTGCTATTGGTGTTCTGTTCAGCAGGTTGTATACAGGCTAGTGTCCATGTATTCTAGGCTAGTCGTTACTTGCTTTTCTATCAGGTTTAGTGTACATGTTTTACGCTGAGTTCCTTGATCCACTTGGAATTGAATTTTGTGTAGGGTGATAATAGATATGCATCTATTTGTATTTTCTACATGATAACATTCAATTAGACCAGTACCATTTATTGAAGATGCCCCCCCCCCATTATGTCTTTCTGGCTACTTTATCCAAAAATCCCATATCTTTGTCTGGGTGGATTTATTTCCAGGTCTTTGATTCCACTGATCAACCTGGTTGTTTTTTATTTTTTAGATAGTTGAAAAAAACATATTTATTGATCGATTAATTAATTAATTCATTTTACATGCTGACTACAGCCTACCACCATAAAAGAATATTTTTATTTAAAAACATTTATATTTATCAGTACTTAAGAAACACTATAAAATGCCTAAACACTATAATCTAAAACCTATAATCTAAAATCTACAATCCATCTAAGAGCACCGTAGTACTTAGAACGCTCTAACACCTATCTAAAAACAACTACAACTACTTTAACTTTTTAAAGGATATTAATATTCTTAGCATAGGTCCGTGCAGTGTAGCTTGATTTAAGACAGTCCCAGGTAGTCTCTTTCAAAGTCTAGTGTCTGTTTGAGCCTTTGCCAGTTCATATGGACAGCTTTGTCAGAACTAATTTCAACTGCTAAATTGTGGCCAGCTTTTTCCACAGGCTTCATGGCATAAAGATTCTCCAAGTGGCTTCCAAACTCCCCCTGCTCTGCCACCAGTCCTAATAGGTTGAATTACAGCAGAGGATCTTTCTCAGGCTAACTTGCAATGAAAATTATTTCTCTCTTGGACTCTGCCTTTCAGTTTATGACCCTTCAGGTATACGTTGCTGTGTACTTTCTCCTGAGTGACTTCTCAGTTTGTGGTGACAGGAGGAAGAGAGCACTCTGTGGAGTTCTTGAAATTTTTGGCAGTCTCAAAGGTCCACAAAATCTTTTTGCAATGTCCATCAGTCCTGTGGTTTCTCGTGGCAACTGATGTTGTCTGCATGGCTTGGGCAGTTTCTTAGGAATGCCTCTTTAGCAAGGCATATCATATTTCTCACTTTCACAGGACGCCTGGCTCCTCCTTGTGTGCTGTCAGATGCTAATCTGAACTGCCTACTAATTCACTATATAGGCCCAACTTCTACCATACCCCTTCCTTCTCTCCTCCAAGTCACACCCTCAGAACTCTCTTGCCCCATTCCACCCTCTCATTCTCCTCAAAGAAGGAAATCCCCACATGGGTACATACCCCACCCTGGCAAGTCACAGCTGGACTAAGTGAATTCTCTTCCACTGACTCCAGCTAGTGGAAATGGATCCAAATAGGCATCAGAATCAGAGACAGACCTCACTCCAATTGTTAGGGGACTCACAACAAGACAAAGTTACACATTTGCTGCATATATGTAAGGGACCTAAGGCCAGCCCATTCATGCTCTTTGATTGCTAGTTCTGTTGCTTTGAGCCACCATGGGCCTAGGTTAGTTTACTCTATAGGTCTTCTTGTGGTATCCATGACCTCACAGGCTCCCTCAATTCAACCCTTTACCCCATTCTTCTGCAAGACTCCCAGAGCTCCATCTATTGTTTCTCTATGTGTCTCCACAACTGTTTACATCAGCTGCTGGATGAAGCCCCTCAGTAGCCAATTATGCTAGGATTCTGTCTGAAAGCACAGAAGAGTATCATTAATAGTGTCAGGGGTTGGCTATCTTCCATGGGGTGTGTCTTAAGTTGAGCCAATCATTGCTTGGTATTCCCTCATTCTCTGCTCTGTATTTATCTCCCACATCTTGAAGGCAGGATTAAGGATTTTGTGGGTGGGTTGGTGTCTCCTCCTTCCACTGGAAGTACTACCTAGCTAAAAGAGGTGGCCATTTCAGTTCTCCTATTGCTAGGAGTTTCAACTAGGGTCACCCTAATAGACACCTGGGAGCCTCCCCCATCCGAATTAACCAGCTCGTCCCAGTGATCTCCCCCCCCACCACCACCAATTTCTGTTCTCTCTCCCATGCCCCACTCTCCTTTCTCCTGTTCCCTATTCCACTTCCTTTCCCCCCCCCTATCCCACCCCGTTCTCTCCTTCTATTCACTTCTAATGTCTATTTTATTTCCCTTTCTCAGTGAGATTCTAGCATCCTCCCTTGGGCTTTTCTTGATGAAACTTTAACCAAGTAAGTGAAAAACATGTATGACAAAAATTTCAAGTCTCTGAAGAAACTGAAGAAGATATCAGGAGTTGGAAATATCTCCAAGGCTCATAAATCAGTAGGATTAACATAGTAACAATGGCACTCTTACAAAAAGTGATCTACAGATCAAATGCAATTCCCATCAAAATTAAAACACAATACTTTACAGACCTTGAAGGAACAATTGTCAACTTCATATGGAAAACAAAAACCCAGGATATATAAAGGAATCTTGTACAATAAAGGGACTTTTGGAGGTATCACCACCACTGATTTCAACCTGTACTACAGAGCAATAGTAATAAAAAGTGCCATAAAAACAGACAGGTCGGTCAATCAGATTGAATCAAAGATCGAGAAATAAAACCACACACTAATGGTCACATGATTTTTGACAAACAAGTCAAAACTATACAGAGGAAAAAAAAAAAAGCATCTTCAACAAACAGTGCTGGTCTAGCTGGCTGTTTTCATATAGAAGATTGCAAATAGATCCATATATATATATATATATATATATATATATATAAAATCCTTCACAAAATTCAAGTCCAACTGAGTAACGACGTCAACATAAACTAGACACACTAAATCTAGAAGAGAAAGTGGAGAATAGCCTTGAACATGTTGGTATGGTAGACAACTTCCTGAACAGAACACCATCAGCCCAGGTACTAAGATTAACAATTAATAAATTGGACTGCCTGAAACTGAAAAGCTTCTGTAAGACAAATGTCCTTTGCCTTTTGTCCTCTTGCTTGTAGTAGTGCAAACTTGTACAACAATTTGGAAATCAAGCTAGTGGCTGGTTACAAAATTGAGAATAGTTCTACCTCAAGTCCCAGCTATACCACTCCTGGGCATATATACTCAGAAGATGCTCCACCATACCACAAGGACACTTGCTCAACTATGCTTAGAGCACTTTTATTAGCAATAGTTAGAAATTGGAAACAAGCTAGTGTCCCTCAACAAAAGAATGGATAAAGAATATCTGATATATTTACACAATGGATTATTATTCAGCTATTAAAAACAAGGACATCATGAAATTTGCAAGCAAATGAATGGAACTAGAAAATATCATCCTGAGGGAAGTAACCAAGACCCAGAAAGACTGTCATTGTATGTACTCACTTACAATGAGATATCAGCCATAAAGTACATGATAACCATGTTACAAATCTCAGACCCCCAGATACTAAATAACCTGCCCGTCCTTATGCCAGTACCATGTGGTTTTTATTATTATAACTTTGTAGTAGAGACTGAAATCAGGAATGGTGAAACCTCCAGAAATTCTATTAGGTTGTTTTACCTATTCTTAGATTTTTTTGTTGGTTTATATGTTTGTTTGAGTATTGTCCTTTCAAGAGCTATTAAGACTAGTGTTAAAATTTTGATGGGAATTAATTGAATCTCGTGATTGCTTTTGATAAGATGGCCATTTTCACTATGTTGATCTTACCAATCCATGAGCATAGGCAATTTTCCATCTTCTGATATCTTCTTTAATTTCTTTTTTTTGAAAGAAATGATGTTTTTTTAATCATAGAGAACTTTCATTTTCTTGGTTTAGCGTTACTCTGAAATATTTTATATAATTTGTGGCTATTTTGAAGGATGTTTCCTTTTTTCTCAGTCCATTTGTATATAAGTGCTACTGATTTTTTTTTTTT
>CAJQZJ010032188.1:24246291-24266690 GCA_907164525.1 Lophiomys imhausi | reverse complement strand
CAATGGTATTGACCCTTGTATATTAATGTAAAATTAAGATTGTATTGAGCTACATCGGTATTGATCTTTGTATATTGATACAAAATTAAGATAATATTTGGCCACATTGGTATTGATCTTTATATTGATACAAAATTAAGGGTAACGCTTCTTAAAGGTATTGTTTGAAGTAATACTTAAAAATGAAATGTCAAGTTTTGACCTCTCGCTACCAACTGACATAAACTGTTTAGGATAATTAAGAAACGGAAACTAATAGTCATGAAAACGTGTCATTTTGTTAGTTATTATGACAGTCTATCACAGTTATTTTCTAAGCTACTCAGAAATCAAGTTGCTAAGAGACAAGCAATATTTGCTTCTCTAAATATAAGAGATAGATAGGGCATCTTCAAAAACCTCAAGAGATCTGCAGAATATGGCATTCAAAGATGTTTTCTTAACTTAAGATTTTTTGATATCGAGACATGTCAGCTCCTGACAGCACCCCCTATTCTACTCCAAGTAGAAGATGAGCATCGAAGAATCTCCAGTGGGAGATGATTGAATTGGTGGTAAGCCATTCTCCTGGCAAGAAAAACCCCTTGCTTCAACTGTAGATAGACTTCTGTCCAAAAAGGACAAAACTTGGAAGCAGATAAGTCGACAGCCTAGCTCTGCCATGACAGGGTAGGTAAGTCCTTCATAATTCCTGCTCTACAACCAATGTCTGTCAGAGAAATGGGGCCAAATGCCTGAAGATTGATGCTGTAATGTATGGAGAGAAAATGGGAACTGTCCAGGCAGCCACTGGTATGTCATTTTTTTAGTTTTGGAAGCTGTAGGCCCTGCACTTCCTATATAATCAGATATATTTATCCCTCTCAGGTCTCTGAGGTGGTTGAAGAATAGATAGCTAGAGTCTCATAGTTAAATTTTGAGTTGTTTAGGAATCAAGAGGGTTTTCTGGATCTAAGAAGATATTTTTAAAATTATGAGGCAATTTAGTATGATAGCTGAGTTAGATATAGAACTTTAAACTCATGGAGATGGTTAGATAGTAGAATGTTAAAGTCAGATGCCAAATACATATGGACTGGACATTGGGAATGTATGCTAAGCCATATAACTCTTATAATTGTGGCCTATTTATTTCTGTTGTTTTGTATTGTATTTATAGTTATAAGAAAAAGAACCATTTTTTGGACTGAAAGGGAGAGCTGTTGGGGGGAAAAAAGAAATACCTTAAACTAAAAAAAAAAAAAAAAAAAGAAGGAAAGAGGATGGGGGGGTTGAGGGGGAGGAGGGTGGAAGGGTGGGACTGGAGGGAGGAGTAGGGAGGGGATTGTGATTGAGATGTAACTTGCAGAAATAAAAAATAAATTATTAAAAAAATGTAAAGACAAAGACAGCAAAGAGGTATTATGAAGAGAAAAATAGTTATATGTAATTATTATGTAAAATTATGTTAAAAAGTTACATGTAAAAATTATAATTTACTAATTATAAAAATAGTAATATGTAATAATGATAAATTTCTCATGGGCTCATGTCAAATAAAAACTCTAATATTTAAAAAAAAGAGTAGCACAGAGTAGAGAGATGAGGGATAGAGGTTAGGTGACAGTAGCTCTAAGCCTATCCTCTCAACTTTTACTGTTATATAGTCCTAATCTCAGATTCTACACTTTCAACTCATGAATGTATTTACTCAAACTTTTCATTTTGAAAGAGTCAACACTATACAAGCTTCATTTCTGCTCATTTTTTGTTTTTCATTGTTCACATGAACCTGAGGACTCCTAAAGCTTTAATTACATTTTCCTAGTATGTTATCAACATTTTTAATGAAATGAATTATTTTATCTTTAATTGTGTGTGTGTGTGTGTGTGTGTGTGTGTGTGTGTGCTTAGTTCCTGAAGATATCAACAAGTTAGATCACAGTGGAGCTGATGAAGTCACATGTACTGTGATTTGGTTAATGTGAGTGCTGGGAATTGAACATGGATCATCTGAAAGAGCAGGAATCTATCTTAACAACTGAAACATCTCTCTGTACAGCCATTATGCTTATTTGCTTATTTTTTGTATCAAACAAGAAACTAAAGAATTGCATAAAGACAATAGTAATAACCACACAATTTTGGATAAATTACACATTTTAATCAAAATAATATATCTTCTTTAATAAATGAATGGGCTATCTATCTGGAATGCAGCCTGATTTAAGTGCCATTTATTAAAAACATATTTATGCGTTTGGTAGCAGTGAAAATTTTCAGAAAGTGAATTTCCAGCAGTTAAAAGAAGTATGTTTCAGACAATAAACCCATCACCAGAAAAAAAAAAGAAGAAAAGAGGAGGGAAAGCATTATGTGACAACATTGTGTGGCAGGTGGCACCACAGCTTATAAGTGATAATGACAAATAGGTTAATGAGAAAAGAAATTAGCAAAATTTACTAGATATTTTTTAATGTAAACGTGTGTGTGTGTGTGTGTGTGTGTGTGTGTGTGTGTGTGTGTACTAGGGCCAAAACAAAACCACACATACATATGGCATGACTAGGGGGATTTGGCACTACTCATACTACAAGAAGAGAACTGATCATTATTTTTTTTCTACAAGAAATAACCAAAAGACAAGTTTGGATGACTTTTCTAAGACTCTTCACTCAGATTTCATGTGCAGAATTTATGACCATCAACTCTCTGAACTCTCCGAGGGCAAAACTTTCCTCACAAGCCTGAGATGGTGAGTAGATTTACTTCAAAAATAATGTATTTGTAACTCTAGAATGAAGTGATGTATATATATATATATATATGAAATCTTGTGTTGTATATGTTAGTAATTTAAGCAAAAAAGATTTTTGATTCATTACACAAAATATAGTTCATTTTAAATTACTTTGTAATGTTAACTTGAATCTGAGATATTGAAACATGGTTTAGGCACATTCAAACATTGCCTAGGTACATGAGAATACTTTTCTCATAGAGTTTGTATATTTCTCTTGTTGAATTATTTAATTAGAAACTAAAAAAATGTATGTTTTTGTTTCATATAAAACAAATTAATTATCTTGTAACTTTAAGTAAAGGAAACTTCATTTTAAAATTTGTTTTGGACATTATATGTGACAAGAACGTTCTGTTGGTGACTAAGAGGTCGAGCCGAGCAAGCACTGCTGCCTAGCTGCAGGAGGAATCTTCTACCCTTTCTCTGTGCTCATTCTCCTCCCTTTATCTAGTCTACACCTCCCTGTTTTTTTGCCTTTCATTATTTTTTCCATATTTTCATTAATATAGTCTTCTTTTCTCTTTCATTTCTAGTTTTATTTTCAAATTTTTATAATTAATTTTCCCAAAATATATTCTTCCTGATATCTAATCATCTCTGACAATGATTATACTGACTTTTTGTTGTTGTTGTTGTTGTCCTGTTTGGTTCTATACTGGGTCTCTAGGTTCTCTGGTTTCTAGCTAGTGTCAGGGGTGGGCTCCCTCTAGTAGAATGGGTCTCAAGCTGAACCAGTCATTGGTTGGCCACTCCCATAATTTCTGTACAACCATTAGCCCTGCACATTTTGTTGACAAGAAAAATCAAAGGTTTTGTGATTGAGTTGATATCCCAGTCCCTCCACTGGCAGTCTTATCTGGTTACAGAAGACGGTTGGTTCATGCTTACTACCTCCTGTGACTAGGAGTGTTATCTAGGGTCACCCTTGCAGATTCCTGGGGGTTTCCATTGCACTTGATTTCTAACTCACTTCAAGATTCACCCCAATCCCAGTTTTCTTTCACAATACTCCCACCATTGTGATCACCCCTGTTTCCATTTACACACACACACACACACACACACACACACACACACACATACACACACACATTCATTTTTAGTAACACTGTTACTTTACCTGAATTGTGAGTGCTTTAGATACTATTATATTAAAAGCAAGGAATTTTGTGTGAGCCCATCTTGAGGAATAAGCTTAAAAGGCAAGATAGAACATGGTAGGATAAAGGATTAACATGTAGTGATAGAGCTGGAAGGGTAAATTGGGGTGGCAGTTGGAATGTCAGGGTAGAGCATGGTATAAAAGGAGGAAAAACTAACACTAAAGATCATTTTTAAAAGTCATATGAAAACCTACCATGTAATGGGTTAGATTTCTTTAGTGAATTAGTAAGGACTCTTAAGGGAAAAGCAAATCAGACAGG
The DNA here is from genome assembly GCA_907164525.1 of Lophiomys imhausi. Classification (NCBI taxonomy): domain Eukaryota; kingdom Metazoa; phylum Chordata; class Mammalia; order Rodentia; family Muridae; genus Lophiomys; species Lophiomys imhausi. Next base: position 24,262,484 of record CAJQZJ010032188.1, on the reverse strand, counting down.
CACCTGGCATTCATAGTGCTGGGCATTCTAAAGGCCCGGGAAACTGAAAGGAGATTGATTGTAGCTTGGTATTGCTTGGACACTAGCGTGATCTGGGCCAAGATGAGTTGAATCCAGTTGAGGCCACAGCTCCTTAAGAAACACAAAAGGTGGCTCATTGAAAGCATAGCTGAAAAGTCTCTTTTGAAGCCTATGGATGGTGCCAGGTGAGAGGTATGGCTGCAAAGCTACAGAAACCTGGGAACCATCAGTTACTTCAAGAGGTTATGAGAGCCCACGAGACAATCAAAGATGGTTAGACCATGCTCTATATAAATCAGAGAGCTCCATGAAGACCTCCGCCCTTACGAGAGAAGAGAGAAATTGTGTGCAATAGACTCTGAGGCAAAAGAAAAGAGACCTATATACCCGAGCTGCATTCACTGAGGTCTTGCTGACAGAAAAAGTCTCAGAAAGGGGTCTGTGGTCATGAGCCAGTTCAAGAAGGATATGAGAGTCAGAGAGATGGATAGCAAGAGCAGAAGCAGAATGGCATAAGGAACGCTAACAAAGTACAAGGCACCCACGGACTGTGAGGAGACATCAGAGATAGAGACTGTGGCTCTGAAGAGTCTATCGAGATAAAGCCCTGTTGAAGAAGCCAGGGATAGGGAATATATAGGCCTTGAAATCAGGACAAGGCCATTAAGCTAAAAACTCATATAGATTGTGTAGCAGCTACTCTGAGGAGATTAAGCTAGTTTAAATGGCAGCCTAAAGTATCCTGGGACAGACTAGGTAGTGAATGGTACAGCTCCTGTGCTGCATATGACTGAAGCTGGCCACCAAGTTGCACTGCAGAGGCAAGTTGGCTGCAGGAATCAGAGGGCAGTGGTGACACGAGGCCCCTGGAGAAAGCTGAGTCAAGTTGAAGATGAGACTGCTGTGACTGCTGGATCCAGGCTGTGACTGCTGTTTGTGTCTGCAGACAGACTAAAAACCATGTTCCCATATGAACCTGTGCCTGAGAATTTTAGCCTTCTTTCCAAAGCTTTAAAGTAGGATTGTTTAGGTGTTCTTAGGTATTATGTTATAGTTATTATGAGTTCTAGGTACTAAGTATTTTTAGGTATTAGATTGTAAGTATTAGGTACTATAGGTTATAGGATATAGGTGTTTTATAGTTGTTTATTAAGTATTAATAAATATAGGTTACATACAATTTTATTAACACTAATACCATAGTAACTTTCCAAAATAGTCACATATGCTTATATAAAAATCACATTAATGGATATATCTTAAAACATAGGGATAATACCACATGTAACATCACATGATAGTTAGTTAAAATATTAGTACCATGGATGAGTTACTTCTTTTTGAATTGTTGACCAATATGGTTAATATACTTGCTCCTCAAGAATTACAGACCAGCTACTTCCAATCTGCTTGACTACACTCCTATGTAGTGACTCCAGAACTTGACAGTAAGTCCCTATTCCTGAAGGCACCATTTAAATGAGTCACAGAACATGGAACAATAAAGCTGGTACTGATTTTGAAGCTACATACCTACTGGCTATCTTTCATGGTGCTGGAAGTTCATATTCATATAACTAGAAGATAAAGCAAAACTCTGTCTCACCTAGCTGTGAATCCTTCAAACTATAATTTGACTAAGAATTACAGGTTGTCTGACTATGCTAACTAGCATAATAGTGTTAATAAGCTATTGGAGTAACCAACTAGTTTATGTTTAGTCAGAAGTGATAGATAACATCAAGAAAACACTAATTTCCAGATATAACCACAGAATTCCATGTAGGCACTCAAACCAGACAAGTCCCACTGTAGAATGACAAAGTTGAGCTTACCTTCCCACCACTAGCTGAGTGACAATTTGAATTTACAGTTACTGAGAGACAGAGGGTAGATTTTATTTAATAATGTAACCTCTAGTATGTTGACCACACATCAGGGCAGTAGTTGGGCAACTGAAACTGGGCTTGGTGGGGGGTTGAGGGAGAAAACTGAAAGTTAGTGGTAATGGAGGAATGAGAGGAGAGGGGTTGAATATGATATAAATATAGTGTATGATATTCCCAAAGAATTTATAAAAATATGCTTTAAAAATTAAATAAAATAAAAATATGTTCAAAGATAATATCAAATTATAAGCTTGAAAAAATATACAGTTTTCCAATTAACAATAAAGCATTTCATTAACATACAGAATACAAATTTTCAATATTCATATAATGCTGGTTCAATAATGAATATTAAATCAGATTATTGTAAAAGGTTTACTTTATCTAATGATTACAAAAAGTCTAGTAAGCCTACTATAATAATTATACAAAATTCATAGCTGAAGAAAAAAATGTGAACATTTTACTAATTTCCCTAGTGTTCATATTATCTCATGGAATTGCTACTAATCTAATGTGATACTTGAAACTTATTTCACAAGTTTTCCTTGTTTTCTTATCCATATTAAAAAATAAGGAAAATATCTTGTAGTCTTCTTCTGGATCTGATATGTTAATTTGTACTGGTACAATATATTTCCATCCTCTAACCAGAGAAGTTACATTCCAAGATACTCACTGGATGCCTAATACTATGAGTAGGCTCAAATCATATAAATATCATATTTTGTTCTTTTCCTGTGTACCCATGATGAAGTTTGTTTAGAAATTTCCACAGTAAATAAAATCTATGTCAATCTGACTCATTTTCTCTCCCCCTATTCTGCATATATCTCATTGTATTGTATTCACTGATTTTGACAACAAATGACCATAAGAAATTGAAAATCAAAAAGTAAAGCCACAGGTACTATATTCTAGTGTCTTTCAAAAATCTTAGCAAGATTATTGGATTCTTAACCAACTGACTTATCCATACATTCAAGCATATACCTAGAAGCATGTACCTTGAATTGAATTAATCAATCATGTATATTCTTTATGTAATTCTTAAGATATCTAGTCAATTTTTTTACATGATAGTGAGCATAAAATGGTGCATTAGATTTATAGCATTAACAAGGACTGTCTACAATCTTATTCTGCCAAAGAATCCTGTCATATTGACTAAGAATTCAAATTGTTACCTGGAAGATTAAACAACAAAAGATGCATGCAATAAAGATATGAATTGATTATTTCTTTTTCATTTATAATTTCTCTGTCATGATCCATGAATAAACGCTTTTTTATTTGTGAAGGTGAAGAGTTTCTCATCATCACGAAAAATAGAAGATTCTTTAAAAATATACAGTCCTGTGTATTTCTCCTAAAATTTTTTCTGCTTCCAACCCCTTCTGAGCCCAGTATAATTCACATTGTCAGACATAATTAATACAGAGTTTGTATATTAGAAAAATGCATACATGCACAAGCACAGAAGAGAGAGGGGGAGAGAAGAGAGAGGGGGGAGAGAAGAGAGAGAGAGAGAGAGAGAGACAGAGACAGAGAGAGAGAGAGAGAGAGAGAGAGAGAGAGGCGCAGCATGACCTTTTTCCTTGTCAGCAGGTTCCTAGCCGTGGTTAAATAGTCAAAGTTCCATGCTAAAGACACTCATGTATTACTAATTTCAAGCTGCCTTGACCGAAGCCATCTGTTAAGGCACAATTCCGCTGATGCTTTCAGCACTGTAAATTTTCACACGATATACTTGTCAACAGAAGATATATGTGTCAAGAAGTTAAGAATATGTGGAAATTGATGAATATCTTTTGATCATATCAGCAGTCCATCTCATGACCTAAAAATACATTTTTAATGTGCTGTACTACCATTTTACATGTCCCTAGAGAAGTTATGCGTGAATTAGAGTTTAAATGATTACAATTCCTTTAAAGACAAATAAATAAATTCTTAGGTGATCATAAGGTGTTATGAACATCCTAATATGTTTGCATTATTTGCAATATTCTTGAAGGGAACTCTACATATAATAAATAATGTTCTGTCAAAGGTTTCTTTGTATTACCTGGAAATAAACTGTTTTATATTTTTTTACTTATTTACTTACTCAAGTTTGCAAGTTAAGTCTTCTACTTCTGGGGTCTTTCTTATTGCATCAGGGAAAGTCCTAGTCTTTTCTGAAAACTACTACTTTTCTTTACAGTAATATTCTCTGTTTTCAGTTGCTTTGAATATAAACATACCCATTCCAATTTGTGCAGTATTTTCCACTTTTGTTAAAACTATGCAGGCAATATTATGATAATATACTTTGACATTAAGAATAAAGATTTTTATTTTGGTAATACTTCTGACTTATTTTTCAGGTCGAGCATTTGAAAGTATCAGTAAATTTTTGCTGACTAAAGACAAAAGTGGTATTCCTCTGATATATTCTCAAATATCTAATCAATAGTAAATAACTTTTTCTGTCATACAGCCAATTATATAGTAATTCCAGATGTGAATCAGTCGTTATAATTATTTGAACAGGATGTACCATTTCTACATCCCCACTACCTCTTACTTCTTGTGGTCATTACAAATCACAGGAATTACAGACAGTAAAGGAATAAACAGATCCTTTATATTTGTACTCCCTAGAAGCAAGTGGACTAACCCCAAACTGGCCATAGTAACACCTCTTTGGTAGATTTCTCCTTACACAAATCTGATCATTATTCAGAAAAGTTCTGTTTCCTAAGCCAATATTTTAAAAGGTAACTTAAAATGACAATTGGCTTACATTAATAACATGACAAAAAAAGGAATGATAATGTTCACCATTATATTACTTCTCTATTTTTCATTTGTCAAATTTTCACTAATCATTCAATGCACAGGTCTTTTGGAGTTTTTTTTTTTTATGTCTGTCACAAGTTAAACCTGCCTAATTTTAATCACATTACCTATTGTTAATTTTTCCATGTCCTGAAGTACAGTCCAATATTTATGCATATTTTAACAAATATAAATGTTTTGCCTTGTTATTTTGTATATTCCAGTTCCATCCTAGTCAGAAACTAGGATTCCAAGATGGTGGCATCCAGAGTGCACAGTATCGGAGTAGCAGGAGGTGGAGATCAAGGGAGTCTTGAGACTGTGCTACTGACTGCTGAGAAATGCACATTGCATCTGTGTTGCCCTGGCAAACTCTGGATCTAATCATTAACCCACAAAATTCGGGTTGAGCTTCAGGTTCAACCAGTCCTCAAACCCGACCCCTGCCCTAAATGCCATCTGGTGGGGAACTCCGGGCCCATGCATCACAGGAATCTACAACCTCTGATCCAAGGCACTATCCAGCTTCCTGAAGAGAGCTGCCAGGACACCAGAGGCACAGAAATACAACTTCTGGTCCCCAGTGAAAGTGGGGACTATTTGTAACACTTTTAAACATTAAATATTGTACTGTATGGTAGGAAAAACTCAAAGTAGGTTTGATTATCATTAAATATTTCAGTATATAGTTGTTGTTCCCTTGGCATTTATGAAGTGGTACTTTTTAAAAATAATGTTTATTTATTACATCAAGTTACATCCCATCCATCATAGTGTCCTCTTTCCACCCCTCCTGGTTCCAGCCTCCCACCCTCTCCTCCCTCTCCCACCCATCCCACTCCTCTGATGTGGAGTGTCCTTACATATCAGCCCCTCTCAGTTCAACAGTCATATGAGGGCTAAGAGCTTCCTCTTGCACTGGGGGCCAACATGGCAGCTCCTATTGAACATTCCTTTGCCCTTTGCAGGTCTGACTCTTGAGAGAAGAGGATACATAAGATTTGTACCTGGGACACTGAGTAAAAGAATTCGCTAGGAATCATGTTTTCCTCCTTATAAAGCAGGAAAAAAGAAGACATTTGGAAGAAAAAGTTGAATGAGCTGTATGTGAATACCCAGAAATAAAAAGTCAGTTTGTCTAAGTCTTGATGAAATGATTGATTATAAGTGCAACACTACGTGCATATCTTCTAATAGAAAAAGTACAGATATCTAACTTCAATCTTGGGATAATAAATAGAAGCAAGATTTGTATAATGTGTTTATGATCAGCTAATCACAATGAGTTAAACTTATATACCTCCCAGCAGTAAAAAGAGCCTATCAGAATACTAAGGGCTACAATGTTCTACCATATGAAGTGAAATGGATATGTCAGCCTGGGACAGACGATGGCCAGTGTGCTACACCAATGACTAGAAGGAAACAATAGGTTTTTCTTGCCTCTTTTATCTTGGTTTCCTTGTACAGTTGCTGCCTGCCTAACTAGATTGCACTCACTAGGCTCCTGCCTTTAAAGTAAACATGAGCAAAGAGACAATACCCACAAATCCAGACAAAAAATAAATAAACTCAGGAAACAGAAGCTATAGTGGATCTCAATTCTCCATCGTCTAGCTGAAAACTGTTAATTTATAGCCTGAAATGATGTTCTGTGGCATCTTTCCTATTGTGACATATTACTAAATCATAGCATAACACTATACAACATAAAAACTGAATATATGTGTTGCATATGTATATATTAAGAATTTGTAGAATAATAAGCAATACACATAGATAGTAACAGGGTTTTACGTGATAAGGATATGTGATTTATGTGCGTATATTCACACTTACAAATAAGCTCACCTTAAATAATGTTGATAGTGAAAATTCCTACACAAATATTCACAGTTTTAAATAAAATACACTTTAAATTTGTAAAATAAACACAATATTCCATTACATGTAAGGAAAAGGAATGCCTAAGTCAGTCCACCTTTAAAGACAATACTGCAGGAGAATGATGAAAATAGCATTAGTTGGCCTGCGCTCCTGATAGCCAGCTATGTTGTAAAACTGCAGCAGCATTAATGCTATGATGAATAAAGCACATCTTCATATAAAGACAGGGTAACCTAATAACCACCACCATACACCTTATAATGTGTAAATGCTGGAGACAGATGTAAACGTTGTGTTTCTTTCCTCAGATGAAGAGTTGAGATGAAAGTGTATCCAAGCTGTATTAACACATGGCTTGGGCTGAGAGCAGGGCATTTCTTTCTCTGTTATGGCTATCCCTAGGTCTAGGCCTGGTTTTAGCCTGCAAACAATCCAATCTTCTGTAACTCAAAGCTTGAAGGCTTCAGCTTCCAGTCTCTATCTGCTAACCTAGGCCTAGAATATTTCAGATTTACTGAAGAATAATCTCAGCCTTTCTAGCTCTTTCTGAACTCTGAGTGGCAGGTTCAACTCAACTGTTCCTCTCCAATCTGGCTTTTCTTTTGGCTTCTGACTGAATTGCTCTGACTGGCCTCAAATTAACTCTGGAAATCTGTTCAATCTGTTCTAATTTTCTGGTTCTTTCTCATTTTCTGGCTCATTCTCTCTGCAACCTGTCTCTGTAATAGTCTCCTGATAAAAATGACCACACGCACTACTCTACTACACTTCCTCTTCTCCCTGACCTGTTCTTGAGTAACCTCTCCTTCCTGTGCTGCTCTTCTGATAGATGAGTGTATCCTATCTCTGACTCATTCTGTCAACTCTTTCTCTGATTCATAAATTTGTCAGCCCCTCAATTAGAGGTCATTTTCAAAGTCATCTTCAAACATAACTGCTTTCTTCTTTAAACTACACTTTCTTTTATTGTTTGAAATTAAAGGTGTGTACTATGTCTGACTTCTGGGTGAATCATAAAGATCTAGAAGGTATTAAGATGTGATCACTTTCCAGAGCAGCCATGTTGCTGGATTAAATTCCTCAACAACAATTAGTGTCAGAGCACTTTACTTAATAAGGAACTTGTTTCTGTGTCAAAGAGATGAAACCAAGGACAATATATTGTACAATCTATTAAGCTGGATAGGTGGACAATCATGATGAAAATTTAGAATTGCTATAGATTTATCATGATTTACATTTTAGAATTCTTTAGGAGAAAGGATAAAACACAGTTCTAAGACAACTTCTACAAATTCTCACTATTTCTCTCTCTCTCTCTCTCTTTCCTTGTTTCCCTTCTATGAAAGCAAAAATTACATATGAATTTATTTCAAACTTAGTTCCAACTTTATTACTCTGTGTCCTGCAACCCAAGTCTATAGCTGTTTTAGCAATGGGGACTTTTTCCTACTAGTACTGCTGGGTAATCAAAAACAAAAGCAATATCTTGGTCTTATGAGAGACTCCTGAAGCCTCCCTGACCAACAATTCTTAGAGGGGTATTCCACAGCTGATATTGGAAATCTCACTTAATAATCTCTGCCTTCATGGAGGAACATTATCCACTCATGCATGCTTGGTTTAAAACATTTTAATGTGTTTTTAATAGACTTAGGACACAGTATATTTCCATAGGGTTGTTTTATGCATATTTAATTTTGGTTAATCTTCACTGTACCCACATCTCTCCTATTCTCTACCCCTAATCTCAAATGTTATTCTTCTATCTTTGCTGTTCCCTCACTGTCACATTCATGTCCCTTGATAGGGATGGAGCTCCTTGGGAGCACAAGCCTAAAGTGCATGAAGTTTTTGTTTTGATTCCCTATAATCATCATCATCATCATCACCACCACCATCATCAAATTCATATGATTTTTCTTCTTGAAGTCACCAAAGGGCATTTTCAAGAAGTACTAATTATGTACTATGTGGACATTTTTTTAAATATTTATTACTTCAGGTTACATCTCCATCACAGTGTCCTCTTTCCTCCCCTCCCAGTCCCACCCTCACACCTCTACCCCCTATCCCTTCCATCCCTTTCCTCTGGAGTGGAGTGTCCCTACATAATAGTCCCCCACCCAGTTCAGCAGTCTTATGAGGGCCAAGAGCCTCTTTATACACTGGGGGCCTACAAGGCAGAACCCTAGGGTAAAGTGTCTCAGTGACAGGAGAAAAAAAAGTTTATGTTCATAATCCCTTTGGTGCATTCTTTGTAGTATAGTTATCCTCTATTATATGGCTAAAGTCCGATTATAAGTGAATAGATGCCATGTGCATCCTTCCGAGTCTGGGTTAGCTTAGTCAGGATGAGCTTCTCTAGTTCCATCCATTTGGTTAAAAATCGCATGATTTTGTTTTTTTCTGATGGCTGAGTAGTATTCCATCGTGTAGCTATACCACTTTTTAAATCCATTCTTCGGTTGAGGGAGATCTGGGTTGTTTCCAGTTTCTAGCTATTACAAATAAGGCTGCTAAAACGTGGATGAAACTTCCTAGTGGTTTGGTGAGGAATCATTTGGATGTATACCCAGAAGTGGTATGGCTGGGTCCCCAGGCAGAGCTATTCCAAGTTTTCTAAGATATCACCAGACTGACCTCAATAGTGGTTGTACAAGCTTGCACTCCCACCAGCAAGGGAGAAGAGTTCCCCTTTCTCCACAACCTCACCAGCAAGAGCTGTCATTTGAACTTTTGATCTTAGCCATTCTGACAGGTGTGAGATGGAATCTCAGAGTCGTCTTTAGTTGCATATCTCTGATGATTAAGGATGTTGAGCATTTCTTCAAGTGTCTCTCAGCCATTAAGGATTCCTCCTTTATAAATTCTCTGTTTAGTGGTATTGTTCCTAGTAATACTTAAAAATGAAATCTAAAGTTTTGAACTCTTGCTACCAACCGTCATAAACTGTTTAGGATAATTAAGAAATGCAAACTAATAGTCATGCAAACGTGTCATTTTCTTAGTTACTATGACAGTATATCACAGTTATTTTCTAAGCTACTCAGAAATCAAGTTGCTAAGAGACAGGCAATATTTGCTTATCTAAGTATAAGAGATAGATAGGGAATCTTCAAAAACCTCAAGAGATCTGCAGAATATGGCATTCAAAGATGTTTTTATAACTTTAGATTTTTTTATATCAAGACATGTCAGCTCCTTACAGCACCCCTATTCTACTCCAAGTAGAAGATGAGCATCGAAGAATCTCCAGTGGGAGATGATTGAATTGGTGGTAAGCCTTTCTCTTGACAAGAAAAACCCCTTGCTTCAACTGTAGACAGAATGCTGTCCAAAAAGGACAAAACTTGGAAGCAGGTAAGTCGACAGCCTCGCTCTGCCAAGACAGGGTAGGTCTTCATAATTCCTGCTCTACAATCAATGTCTGTCAGAGAAACAGGGCCAAATGGCTGAAGATCGATGCTGCAATGTATGGAGAGAAAATGGGAACTGTCCAGGCAGCAACTGGTATGTCATTTCTTAGTTTTGGAAGCTGCATGCCCTGCACTTCCTATATAATCAGATGTATTTATCCCTCTCAGGTCTCTGAGATGGTTTTAGAATAGATAGCTAGAGTCTCATAGTTAAATTTCGAGTTGTTTAGGAATCAAGAGGGTGTTCTGGATCTAAGAAGATATTTTTAAAATTGTGAGGCAAGTTAGTATGAAAGCTGAGTTAGATATAGAACTTTAAACTCATGGAGATGGTTAGATAGTAGAATGTTAAAGTCAGGTGCCAAATACATATGGACTGGACATTGGGAATGTATGCTAAGCCATATAACTCACATAATTGTGGCCTATTTATTTCTGTTGTTTTGTATTGTATTTATAGTTATAAGAAAATGAACCGTTTGTTTGACTGAAAGGGAGAGCTGTTGGGGGGAAAAAGAAATACCTTGAACTAAAAAAAAAAAGGGGGAAAGAGGATGGGGGGTTGAGGGGGAGGAGGGTGGAAGGGTGGGACTGGAGGGGGGAGTAGGGAGGGGATTGTGATTGAGATGTAACTTGAAGAAATAAAAAGTAAATTATTAAAAAAAATAAAATAAATTCTCTGTTTAGCTCTGTTCCCCATTTTTGATTGGATTATTTGGTCTCTTGGCATTTAATTTCTTGAGTTTTTTGTAAATTTTGGATATTAGCCCTCTATGAGATGTGGGGTTGGTGAAGATTTTTTCCCAATCTGTAGGCTGCCATTTTGTTCAAATGACAGTATCTTTTGCTTTACACAAGCTTTTCAGTAGCATGAGGTCCCATTTATTAATTGTTAGTCTCAGATCCTGAGCTGTTGGTGTTCTGTTCAGGATGTTGTTACCTGTGCCAATGAGTTCAAGGATTTTTTCCACTTTCTCTTCTAGTAGATTTAGTGTGACTGGCCTTATGTTAAGGTCTTTGATCCACTTGGACTTAAGTTTTGTGCAAGGTGATAAGTATGGGTCTAATTTCATTCTTTTACATGTCAATATCCAGTTGGACCAACACCATTTGTTGACGATGTTGTCCTTTTTCCATTGCATGGTTTTGGCTTCCTTGTCAAAAATTAGGTGACCATAGTTGTGTGGGTTCGTTTCTGGGTCTTCTCATTTCCATTGATCCACTGGTCTGTTTCTATACCAGTACCATGCTGTTTTTATTACTATTGCTCTGTAGTACACCTTGAAATCTGGGATGGTGATGCCTCCAGATGTTTTTTTTTTTTTTTTTTTTTATTGTACGGGATTGATTTAGCTATTCTGGTTTTTTTGTTATTCCATATGAAATGGAGAATTGCTTTTTCCAGATCTATAAAGAATTGTGGTGGTATTTTGATCTCATTCTATGAGGCCACAGTCACCCTATTCCTAAACCACACAAAGATCCAACAAAGAAAGAGAGACCAATCTCCCTCATGAACATAGATGCAAAAATACTCAATAAAATACTGGCAAACTGAATCTAAAAGCACATCAAAAGTATCATACACCATGATCAAGTATGCTTCATCCCAGGAATGCAGGGATGGTTCAACATACAAAAATCGATCAATGTAATTCACCATATAAACAAGTTGAAAGAAAAAAAACCACATGATCATCTCACTAGATGCTGAAAAAGCATTTGACAAAATCCACAACCCCTTCATCCTAAAAGTCCTCGAGAGAAGAGGCATACAAGGACAATATCTAGAAATAATAAAGTTGATATATAGCAAGCCAGTAGCCAACATCAAATTAAATGGAGAGAAACTTGAAGCATTTACTTTAAACTCTGAGAAAAGACAAGGATGTCCACTTTGGTCATATCCTTTCAATATAATACTTGAAGTTACTGCTAGAGCAATAAAACAGCTAAAGGAGAACAATGGGATACAAAATGGAAATGAAGAAGTCAAATTACCCCTATTTGCAATGATATGATAGTATACATAAGCAACTCCCAAAAATTCCAACAGAGAATTCTTACAGCTGTTAAACACCTTCACTAAGATGGCTGGATACAAAATTAATTCAAAAAATCAGAAAACCCTCTTTATATAAAAATAAATGGGCTGAGTAAGAAATTAGGGAAATAACAAACTTCACAATAGCCACAAACAATATAAAATAACTGAGGGTAACTCTAACCATGCAAGTGAAAGACCCGTATGACAAGAACTTCAAGTTCTTGAAGAAAGAAATTGAAGAGGCCAGGAGAAGATGGAAAGATCTCCCATGCTCATGGATAGCTAGGATCAACATAATAAAAATGGCCATCCTACCAAAAGCAATATACAGATTCAATGATATGTGATCAGTTTTAAAACATATAATGTTTATAAGTTCTTTAGAGTTAACAAGATTGATATATTACAGGGAATAATATAGGAAATTAAGTCCATAAGCAAGAAAAGAATATACAACATGATTTACATGTGAAAAGTAACATTATAAAGCTAAGAGAAAACAACCCAGTAATAGTAAATTTTAAAGCATAAGTTCTTAACACAAACCTGTAGAATACATAGTAAGAGAGTAATGTCTTCAAATGCACTTAAAATATCCTAAATATGTTTTGTTGACCAATTTAAAAATCTACTGTGCTATCATAATCTTAATAGATAAACTCATTTTAAAAGTTTATTTTAGTGGGGACTATCAGTGTTTTGACTCCCATGTGTTAATATTGTTGTCTATTAATACTCTATGTAGTATCTTAAGAGTGGAAAGCACCAGATCATTTAAAAAAACTATTAAGGGATGTTATTATGACTTGAAATTTATCTTTAGACAAGGAAATACAAGGTTATGAACATTACATTGCAAAAAAGTTCTGCTAAAGCAGAATAAAATAAAATAAAAAAATAAGAAAAAGATCATCAAACATAACTGCCTTGATTCAATGTTAACTCTATACTTTATCATAAACAGAATTATCTTCCTACATGTATCACTGTGCTATCAAAAGTATGATTTTTTCATACTTTGTTACCTATTAATGGGACAATTTTCCCTAGGGGTGCTACCACTTAGGCACCCAGTACAAGAGGAACCTCTTAGCCCTCATATAACTGTTGAACTGAGAGGGGCTGATGTGTAGGGACACTCCACATCAGAGGAGTGGGATGGGTGGGAGAGGGAGGAAAGGGTGGGAGGGTGGACCAACCGGGAGGAGTGGAAAGAGGGCACTATTATGGAGATGTAACTTGATGTAATAAATAAACTTAGAATAAAAAAATAAACAGAAACACACACACACAAAATATGATTTGCTCACATGGAAAATGTGATTTAGTTGGTAGTATATTTGCATACAGAGTTTGGCTTTCAACACAGCAACAAAACATATAATTTAAGCAATTAGGAGGTAGAAGTAGGCAGATAAGAAGTTCAAGGTCATCCTGGGCTCTATAGTGACTATGGGAACAACGTGGTTATCTAAAAACCCTTTCAAAAGAAACACATAAACAAGCAAGCAAATAATAAATAAATAAATAAATAAATAAATAAATAAATAAATAAATAAATACACGAATGAATGAATAATTAAGTAAATAAGTAAATAAATAAATGCCTTACTATTTGGAAATTAAACATGTCACTGTTGTATTGTACCTTCAGATTTGAAGCCTTATATTTGCACTCGTGTGTGTGTGTGTGTGTGTGTGTGTGTGTGTGTGTGTGTGTTTAAAGAAAACCTGAAATTTAGGAACTGTCTGCATTTTAATAAAAAAATCTTTCTTTTTTCTGTAGGTTATATCATAGCATAAAATTTAGGTGAATAATAAAGTAAAATGTTACCAATATATAAATATATATCATATTACATGATATGTTTGAAAGAATTGCAAATGAGAGTTTAAGAAAGTTCATATTTAGTGCAATTTGAAAAGTTCCCAGAATCTTTCAGGGTATCAACCACTGTTTAAAAATACAAAGTCTTCTGAATTCAAAGCAATCTCTTAAATATAATCCCCATGGACAATAAAAATTAAAATGTAGATTATATATTTCTGACATACAATGCCACAGAATATACTTTACCATTCCAAATCAAGAAAAGTGGAAACAGAGAGTGAATACAGGACCAAAGGAAAACAGCAGAGCAAACTCAAAATTCTGCATCTCCATATTTGATGTCAAAGTGTCCTTCAGACCTCCCAAATCCTTCTAGCTTTTGACTGCAGCACACTTCTTCTATTGGGCTGCTGTGTATCATCTCAGCAGCTCTCTTTGGCCACTACCCGTGACTCTGGGATCTCTAACATCTTGGAAGCTCCAACAAAATCTAGGCCTTACCTTCACAGCTTCTTCAATGATTTTTCCTGTTCTCCATGTAGGAACTACTCTGGCATTTGCCTGCTTTTCTTAACACCAGAGGAAGATTTCAGAACCTCTTTTTTCTGTATGCTTCTTGACTCTACATCTGGAAACGATGTGGTCAAAGCAACCAAGTCCTTCTACTTGCTGGAGCTGGAGCCTGGGCCTTGATTCATATTTTATAAATTTTTGTTGTTGATATTTTCCTGTGTTGTTTAATGTTTCCTTAATTCCTTTTCAGAAGTTGGAAGCATAGGTGAGTACAGTCTAGTCCTGACTGAACCATCCTCTTTATCCCATTCGGTCTTTTCCTTAAACATTGTTTTCTCCTTGAGCACAAGATTTGCTCCAACATTACATTTCCTGTTGTTCTTTTACTCAAGCTGTGTACTTCATATTTCTTTGTCCCACTTTCTCATTCTCATTGTAGATCTCCATAATAGTGATTGTCAATAACCATATGACAGAATTAATTGTCGGATGTCTTGAAATCTTCTCTGCCAATTCTATTAATGTAAAACTCTTCAACTAAACCTGCTATAAATTTATAGGGCAAGTGCAAATATCAGTCTCATTTTTTTTCAAAACATCTCAATTATGGCCTCTAAGCCCCTTAATAAGATTCTTCCTGTCTGAAACCTATTGAACTTGGCCCCCATGGTCCATATCATCCATATTTCCATCAGTATCTTTGTCTTCTATGGTCTTATGAGTAACACACAATAAGTCCTACTTAAAGCTTTCAATGACTTTTCTAGTCCAAAGTCCCAAAATGTTTCATATTTTTCCAAATAAGAACATGATTGTGTCTTTCATAGCAATGTGTCACTCCCTAGTACCAGCTCCTGTTTTAGTAGTAAATATTCTATTGTTCTGAAGAGACACCATGACCAATGCAACTTATCAAAGAAGCGTTTAATTGGGGCTTTCTTACAGTTTCCGAGGGTTAGTCTATTATCATCATGACAGGAAATATAAAGGCATGGCTATAGAGATGGAAAAGTACTGAGAAATTTACATCCTAATACACGTTTCAAGGAGAGAGAGAGAGAGAGAGAGAGAGAGAGAGAGAGAGAGTTAAAGAACTGATCTTGGTGTGGATTTTTGAAACCTCAAACCTCACCCACACAACCACATTTTCTCCAACAATGACATATCTGTTACATTAAGAGAACATATCCTAATCCTTCAAACAGTTCATGAACTATGAACTAAGCATGCCAATATATGAGCATATGGGAGCCATCTCATTCAAATGACTGCAGGAAGGAATCAATAAAGAAGGAGAGTAGAGAGCAAAGTGAATTAACTGTATGGATGTTTTTAAAATGTCATAAAGAATCATGTCATTATCGATTTATCCAAAATTAGATATAATAGATATTATATATTTATATACATACAGACATATACAGATAGTTGCATAGATATGATGGGTAGACAGGCAGATAGACAGATAGATAGATGATAGATTGAATTGAAATGAATGTATCTATTTGTGATAACAATGCTCCTTACAAAATCCATAGACCGTTTAATGAGCAATGTGAGACATTTGTAGAACACGGTTGTCTAAGAAAGAACAAATGTCTTATAAACTATTTTTGCTACCATTGATTGCCTCCCTGATGTAGAAGGCAATTCCTTATTCCAATGATACCATGGATTCAGGATGTGGAGGACACAAGCTGAAACTGAACTGAACCCTCCTTCCTGATTAGCAGTTTTCAAGGTACAAAAAATTGAAGTAGGAC
>CAJQZJ010032188.1:24233102-24246281 GCA_907164525.1 Lophiomys imhausi | reverse complement strand
GATGCTATACAAGCTGCCGTAAGAGAGACACAATCAGTAGACCTATTAAGCTGCAAAGTGTATGAAGTACAATCACCAGCCCTGCAAAGTATCTCCAATGGTGCAATAAAGAAATATAACTTGGTATCTCCAATAGCATAATAATTATACTCAGGGCCCATTTAATATGACATACCTCAGGCTTTGTTTCATAAACCTAGCCAACTACCAGTAACTGGTAAGGTCATGGACCCTAAGGATAATGTACTACTGGCATTTTCCTAAACCACTGTTATTTCTGATTGAGTTCTAAATATTTATCTTCATTACCAATTTTCAAAGAAACTTATTTTACATCATATGAAAATTATGGCAGAAATTTATGACTTGTCAAAATATATGAATGTTAGGCCATGGGTACACATCTATAATGAGTTTTGTGAGTGAAAGGGAAGAAAGATTTCAAGAGCCAGAGGAGTAGTTTCTTTACTTCTAGATGGTGTCTTGATTTTATATGACTAGGAATCTGCACTCATGCAATTTCAAAGTAGAACTGAGTAATAACACCCAATTATTACTAGTAAAAACAGGTAGAAAAATAGAAAAAATGTCCCTGACTAGTAGAGTTTAGATTCGGTAGGACTGTATATTAATCCAGCCACTATAATAAGTATTAAAAATTTTCAAAATCAAAATAGAGATCTACCACACGGCCTACTACATGTCCCAGTTATTCCAGTATAATTCCTAGCAAGTTCACATTGAAATCAACTACAAAAGTTCCTGTGATAAATGTCATGTTTTGGAGTAGGTTCTGATTCACTTATAATTGAATCATTTGCCTTAGCTACTTTTTATTCCTCTAGGTCATACCTGTTTTTCATGAGTGTCTTAGGTTTTAGAGACTCTGAAGTGGATTACTTTCTACCTGTGGATTACACACTTGCACAGAACAAGCAGATGTAATTTGTTTGGCTCATGCACTATACTGTAGAGATCATATGAATGATTAAGCTTTCTGAAATCTAGTGCTTTATTTCCTCACAAGTATCAGGCTATACTTTTCTTTAAAAAATGACAAATTTGATACCATAGCATTGTTCTGAAATAACTATATTAATATTATATCAGATACCTATTATTTAATAGTATTAATCATTGTATTAACATGAAAATATACATCAAGTGTATTGCTGACTATAATATTTGGGTAGCTAAAAATTTATTCTTCACTGATTTTTGTTTAAGTACACAGAATTCTATTGAACCCCCTACTTGTAGTTTTAATATATTGCAAAATTGCTACATTAGTATGTCTTCCTCACTCTTCTGTTGCTGTGAGGAGACACCAGAGCCAAAGCAACTTTTATGAAAGAAAGTACTTAATGGGGGCTTGCTTGCAGTTACAGAGGTTTAGTCATTATCATCATGGCAGAGAGTATGGCCACATGCAGCCAGGCACTGGTGCAATAGTGGAAAGCTATATCCTGATCAGTGGGTACAGAAAATGAAACTAATTATGGCATGGGTTTTGAAACTTCAAAGCCTATCCTAGTGACAAACTTTCTACAAACCATAGTTATTCTAAAAGGCTACACTTTCTTTTTTTTTCCTTTATTTTTTATTTCTTCAAGTTATAACTCAATCGCAGTCCCCTCCCTATTCCCCCTCCAATCCCACCCTCCCACCCTCAACCCCCCATCCTCTTCCTTTTTTTTTTTTTTTTTTTACTTTTAAGGCTACACTTTCTAATCCCTCTAATCCTCTGAAATAATGCCACTCCGTGGCGACTAAGCATTCAAATATATGAGCCTATTGGAGAACTCTTCTTCAAACCACTACAGTAAGTGAGAAAATAAAATTATTGAACATTATTTTGAAAATATTAGCAATATTGTCACAGCTTTTACAAATTTACTAACATAAAGTTAGGGCTAATGGACATTGTTTATTTGAACTGTAATACTGAAGCTGCTATTTTACTGGCTAACATGTGCAATGAAATGACAGTCATGTTGCAAAGGTAGTTCTTTTATTATATTGTGAAGCAAAATACTGGAATAGAAAAACGCACTTTGTTCTATTTGCAGCTATGAGTGGAAAGACTCTGTATTAAATTACTCTGAACAAATTTTACTTTTCTCATTCAAAGACAGACCATGGAAATATAACAAACATGAACTCGAGTAAAATCAATTTGTCTAGTCCATTACTTCTCCTCTTCACTCTAAAGGACCACTTAAAGTCAGGATGACATTAGCATGGCCAATTGTCAACATAATGGATTAAATCTGTTAAAAGAAATAGTCTTTTCGGATCTTCAGTAGAGTAAATCTTTCTGTAAATAAAGTTATGATTGGGGAAAATTATATAGTGGCTGTTGTCTGATATCATCATTATATAATCTCTGTTTTACAGTTTTAAAGGTCTTATCTTGAACTCCATGGAAAATGACAAGGTATTAACAGAGCTAACTAGGAGAAGAGACAAGCAAAAGCTGCCTGGAAACAGGAATAATTTATATTATTAAATATCCCCAATTTTTGATGAATTGTTTTAGTGTTGGGTAATTTTATAATTCCTTCAAGTTATAATCTTAAGTCTGATAAAATGTAAGTAAAAACTTCACTTTGAGACAATTTCTCTATGGATGATTTACTTATATGAAATCCAAGGGAAAATGATCATCAAAGCCCATACTTCCCCATAATGTAATAATCATTCTTTAGATAATCAGTAATAAATAGCCTTCTTTACAATAATATTTACCTACTAATATCCAATACTGATTGGATTGATACTTGCCCAAATCTTGTAACATCACAATGTTTTTTAATATGGAAAGTAAAACAAACTATAGTCTATTCAATACTCACACAGTGCAATGTTACTCAGGAATAAAATAAAAACCATGGATTGATACAGAAAAAAATTATACTGAAGGACCATATCTGAAAATAATAAAGGCAATATACAGCAATCCAATATCCATCATCAAAGTAAATGGAGAGAAACTTGAAGCATTTCATCTAAACTCAGGGACAAATCAAGGATGGCCACTTTTGTCATATCTCCTCAATATAGTAGTTGAAGTTTCTTGCTAGAGCAATAAGACAACTAAAGGAGATCAAGGGGGTACAAATTAGAAACAAAGAAGTCGGGCTGGAGAGATGGCTCAGCCATTAAAGGCTAGGCTCACAACCAAAAATATAAGAAACAAAGAAGTCAAATTATCCCTGTTTGCAGATGATATGATAGTATACATAAGCAACCCCAAAAATACCACCAGAGAACTCTTACAGCTGATAAACACCTTCAGCAAGGTGGCTGGATACAAAATTAATTCAAAAAAATCAGAAGCCTTTCTTTATACAACAAATAAATGGACTGAGAAAGAAATCAGGGAAACAACTCCCTTCACAATAGCCACAAACAATATAAAATACCTGGGGGTAACTCTAACCAAGCAAGTAAAGGACTTGTACAACAAGAACTTCAAGCCCTTGAAGAAAGAAATTGAAGAGGCCATCAGAAGATGAAAAGATCTCCCATGTTCATGGATAGATAGGATCAACATAATAAAAATGGCCATCCTACCAAAAGCAATATGCAGATTCAATGTAATTCCTATAAAAATACCAACACAATTATTTATAGACCTGGAAAAAGCTATTCTCAATTTCATATGTAACAACAAAAAACCCAGAATAGCTAAACAACCCTGTACAATAAAAAACAAAACAAAACATCTGGAGGTTCCACCATCCCAGATTTCAAGCTGTACTACAGAGCAATAGTAATAAAAACAGCATGGTACTGGTATAGAAACAGACCAGTGGATTAATGGAATCAAATTGAAGAGTCAGAAATGAACCCACACATCTATGGTCACCTAATTTTTGACAAAGAAAAAGGACAGCATCTTCAACAAATGGTGCTGGTCCAACTGGATATCCACTTGTAAAAGAATGAAATTAGACCCATACTTATCACCTTGTACAAAACTTAAGTCCAAGTGGGTCAAAGACCTTAACATAAGGCCGGTCACACTAAATCTACTAGAAGAGAAAGTGGAAAAAAACCCTGAACTCTTTGGCACAGGTGATAACTTCCTGAACAGAACACCAATAGCTCAGGACCTAAGACCAACAATCAATAAAAGGGACTTCATGAAACTGAACAGCTTCTGTAAGGCAAAAGACACTGTCATTCAAACAAAACAGCAGTCTACAGATTGGGAAAAAATCTTCACCAACCCCATATCTGACAAAGGGCTAATATCCAAAATTTACAAAGAACTCAAGCAATTAATTGCCAAGAAACCAAATAATCCAATTAAAAAATGAGGAAAAGAACTAAGCAGAGAATTCACAAAGGAGGAATTCTTAAAGACCGAGAGACACTTGAAGAAATGCTGAGCATCCTTAATCATCAGAGAAATGCAACTCAAGAGGACTCTAATATTCCATCTCACACCTGTCAGAATGGTTAAGATCAAAAGCTCAAATGACAGCACATGCTTGTGAGGGTGTGGAGAATTGGGAACCCTCCTCCATTGCTGGTGGGAGTATAGGCTTGTGCAACCACTATGGAGGTCAGTCTGGCGATATCTTAGAAAACTTGGAATAGCTCAGCCTCGGGACCCAGCCATACCACTTCCTGGGTATACATCCAAATGGCTCCTCACCGAATCACAAGGAAATTACCTCATCTGCTGTTCATAGCAGCCTTATTTGTAATATCTAGAAACTGGAAACAACCCA
This sequence comes from Lophiomys imhausi, assembly GCA_907164525.1. Taxonomy (NCBI): domain Eukaryota; kingdom Metazoa; phylum Chordata; class Mammalia; order Rodentia; family Muridae; genus Lophiomys; species Lophiomys imhausi. The sequence continues at coordinate 24,241,539 of CAJQZJ010032188.1, read as the reverse complement.
GATGTCCCTCAACTGAAGAATAGATTAAATAGCTCTGGTACATTTCCACAGTGGAATACTACTCAGCTATCAGAAACAAGGAAATTATGCAATTTGCAGACAAATGGATGGAACTAGAAAAGCTCATCCTGAGTTAGCTAACCCAGACTCAGAAGGATGCACATGGAATCTATTCACTTATAATAGGATTTTAGCTGTATAGTAGGGATATCTATACTACAACCAACGCACCAAAGGCAACATGAATAGACTTTTGTTTGCTTGTTTGTTTTCTCTCCCTATCACTGAGACACTTTTCCCTAGTGGTACTGCCTTGTAGGCCTCCAGTGTATGAGGAGGCTCTTGGCCCTCATATGACTGCTGAACTGATGTGGGGGAATCTTATGTAGGGACACTCTACTACAGAGGAGTGAGATGGAGTGGTTAAGTGGTAGAGGGATGGAGGGCGGGACTGGGAAGTGTGGAAAGAGGACACTGTGATGGAGATGTAACCTGAAGTAATAAATAAATAAATTTTAAAAAACCAAATAATATAACAACAAAATTTACTTAGTAAATACTACTTTCTTATAGTTTGATTATTCCTTCAAAACTAAAGTAAATGTCTGGACACAAATTATTTCCTTAGTGTTTGAAATATTTCATTGTGGAGGTATTTTACTGTAGAGATCTTATATTTTTGTATTTTTGTTTTGAATCAACTGTGAGTGGGATTGACTTCTTTTTTTTCCTTATAGTTACTGACATGTAGAAATTCTTTTGTTGTTGTTGATTTTGAATCATAACTTTCTCAGAATGTTTATTAATCCTAAGTGTTTAGTTGTAGGGTCTTTGGGGTCTCATATAAAGGATAACATTTTATAACATAAGGGTTATTTGACTTTTTCCTATCCTATTCACATTCCTTAACTTCGTCCTGTTGTCTTATCACTCTACTTAATAATTAAAACAGTAGATTAAATATGAATGCAAAAATGGGACATTCCTGATTTTAGTAAAAACATTTAGAATTTTTTTAGTATTTACTGTAATGGTATCTACAGGTTTTTCATATAATATCTTTATTATATTGAGTTCTGTTCCTTATATACACAGTTTCTTTTTGTTTTTGTTTTTGTTTTTTTAATCATGAAGGTAAAGACATTCAATTTGGTCAAATGATTTTTGTACTACATTAAAACGATTATGTGATTTATTCACTTGAATATATTAAGGTGCTGGATCACATATGTTAATTTTAACATATGTAACTGCCCCTGATTACATGGAAGTACAGTTTTAGTCATTGTGAATGATATGCTGATGTCTATTTAAAATTTGGTTTGAGTATATTTTATTGAGAATGTTTACATCTGAGTATATCAGGGAGAAAGCATTGTACAATTTTTGGTCTTTATATGATTCTAATATCCTGACACAACTGGCTTCATGCTATCAGCTTGGTAGTGGCATTTTACATTTACCTTATAGAACTGTTTAGAGACTCCTATTATGTTCTTTAAAAAAACTGGGAGGATACATCTTTACATAGACTATATTAATCAAATTATTGTATTATACATTATATCAGTATTCATTATAGATATATAATTATTCATATTTCATTTGCCTAATTAAGCAAATTAGGAGTTTCAAAAATAAATTGAATTGGAGGTTCTGAAGAGTACATTAGCAACAATATGCATTTTGTTGGTATTAAATGGAAAGTTTCATTTTTTTATCAGTAAAATCTTATAAGGATGGAGGTTGGATATTCTATATATTCATTAGTTTTACTAAGAGAACAGCAATTTTGTTTATCCTTTAAGAAATGATTCCTTATTTTATTATATGGTGCATCTTTGTCCTTTTCATTATTTCATTAATTTTTGTTCCAATATTTCTTATTTATTTTTGTTTACAGATTTTGTGTTTTGGTTGTTATAATTTATCTAGGGCCCAGAAGTTATGTACTTGAGGTTTATTTGACTTTGTAAGGTAGGTTTCTTTAGTTAGGAACAACTGTCAATTTAGAATCAATTTTATCATATACCATGTTATGTTATATTTTATTTTCATTTTCAATCTATTGTTGGAATTTTAAAATTCATGCTCCATTTATTTACTTGATAAAATCCATTCAGTACCCAAAATTCTATTTCTTAATCTCATTAGTTTGTGTATTTCCTGCAGTTTATCTTGCTGCTGATTTCTAGTTTTACCCTGTTGTGTTAAAATATCATAAATTTCTTTCAATTATATTGTATTTGATAAGAATTACCTGAGAGCTTGTTAGGAGGTTCTACCACGTGAGGGCAGATAATTGTATAACCTTGACTGAAGGGAGAAACCCCAGGATATTGGTGATTCCAATATCATGGTACATCTATCTAGAAAGGCTACTGGGATGAGACAGAATTGGCCCTGTTGAGATGCAGACATTTAAAGTTCAACTTTATTTTACATTATGGAACAAATGTGACATTTTGTTGGACAAGGAGTCTAACACTGGGGCTAGAATGTCATATGTTTGATTGGAGACTTGACAAAGGTGTTACATTGTGATGATAAAAATTGTCACTGTAAATAAGCCAGAATTATATGAAAGATAACCTCCCAGCAGCCTGTGAGAAGTCACCTTGAGTATGTTAATTTATTATGTTAATTATGTTAAGGTGGGAAACTCATCTTAATAGTGATAGAATTTCATTGAACAACATGAAAAAAAGTATTCTTAACAACTGAGCCATCTCTTCAAACCCTGTTCTCTCCTTCTTGACTATAAAAGAAATGTGAACACATTTCCCAAGACACTGTGGATTTGCCAATATGGTGAGTTTAGTCTATATCTTTGAGCTAATTAAATGCTTTCTCTCTCTCTCTCTCTCTCTCTCTCTCTTCCTCTCTCTCTCTCAAAAATAGAATTATTTTATGGACAGAGATAGGACAGAAAAACTTCTTACTAAGCCTGATAACTTGAGTTTGATCCTTACAACACAGCTGATGGAAGGAGATAATAGATTTTCACAAATTGACTTAATTTGAACACATTCTATATGTCACAAACACTGTAGTTGTTTCAAAAAAATGTCCTCCATTGGCTTATATATGTGAATGCTGAGAAATCAGGGAGTGGTACTGCTTGAGAAGGAATAGTAGGCATGGCCTTGTTGGAAGAATTGTCCCACTTGGGTTGAGATGTGAGATTTCAAAAACCCAATCCAGGTCCAGATTCTCTCTCTTCCTTCTTCCTGATCCAAAGGTAGAACCCTCAGCTACTTCTCCAACATCAGATCTGCCTGTGTGCCACAATCCTCCCCACAATAATGGACTAAAACCTCTAAAACTGTAAGCAAAATCCAATCAAATGCTTTCTCTTATAAGACATGCCTTTGTCATAGTATATCTTCATAGCAAAAAGAACACTCACCAATACACAGACACATACACACACGCACATACATACGTGAAAACACACACATACAAATAAACAAATAATTGTAATTTTAAAAATTATTTTATGCACTGGAATATCTGTCTTTGAAAAAACAAACAAGGTATTAGAAGAATGTAAATTCTAAAAAAGTTTGTATTAATAGTGAATGATGATGACCATTCTCAAGAATAAAAGAATTAATATAAGAAACTGGCAATATTACCAGGAAACCTCTACATAATCAATACAACTACCATAAGAAATTAATAATATTGTTCAATAAACAAAAAATTCATTCTTAAAATTTATTTACATAGACAAAGATTCTCCAAAGCTTAAATAGTCATGAATAACAACAAAATGAAAAAAAAAGTGATGAAGATAATCCTGATTTCACTTGTGCTGAAGAGGCATAGTATAAAATGACACATTACTGACATAAAAATCAAACATGCAAATGTACACAATAAAAGAGAGGGTCTAGAACTATACCTTTAAACCTGTAACAACCATATTAACTTGAAAGAAAGTGTTGAGAAACATACGTTGAATAAATGACTTTCTCTTCAACCAATAGTGCTGGGAAAAACCAGATAACCACATGAATAAAAATGAATATAGATCCAATGCTCTATACAAAAGTAAATTTAACACATATCATAGACCTTAATAAAAGATATGAAACTTTGAGCTGGCTACAGGCATGATCAGGAACTCACTTCAAGACAGAGACATATTAAAAAGCTTTCTGAGGAAGATTCTGATAGCTCAGGAAATAACAAGAACTGAGAAATAGATCGCAGGAAGCTATAAAACGTCAAAATACCTGACATACTTTAAACAAATTGTCCTCATGAAGCTCCTTGCTATGTATAATGTATGGGTGCAAACACGAACTTCAGATAGAAGGATTTTCAGCAAGTTGTATTTGACATCTAAGACAATTAATGAATCTTCTCTTGACTAACAAGCAGGTCAAGAGCTGACATAAAGGTGATTTGGTAAGGTTCATGATATTCCTACAATAAGCATCAAAAACAGAGAGAAATGTCTCAAGATAATAGATTTCAAAACAGGAGTCAGGGCATAGAAGAATAAGAACTTTATGTCAGAGTACTCTTTAACAAATCATTACATTTAGGTTACCATACTTGAAAATACTTTTTCCTGTTCTTTACCAATTAACATTATCATTTAAATATTGCAGAGTATACAAAAGTGCTTTTCATTGACACGATTTCTGTAGCTTCTTTAAAAAAATAAAATTAAAAACAATTATTTGTAAACTTTTCAGGTATAATCATCTTTTTGTTTTTCTCTATGTATTTTTATTTACATTTTATTACTGAGAAATGTTACAATTAGGAAAGTAACATACACCAAAATCAGCCACGTGCAAAGACTGTAGAACTCATTAAAATTTCATGCAGTTAGTACCATTGTTCACAAAGGAGTCTGAGGAGCTTCTCAGAATATTCTATACTTTTATTCTCACATATGTCCCTTAGAGACAGGTTGGCTGTCACAGACTAGTTGGTCAACAAATATGAATACCATAGTTTCTGTATGTTTTCACTTTTTGCTTCTGTTCTGTTGTTGTGACTTCCAGGCACCTGGTGTACATACACTATCTACCACTCATTGAGAATAATAGAAATCTATGTAGTTTCAATACTATTGAGACAGCAATGCAGTAGTGTAGAATTTCCTGTCCTAATATCATGACCTTTTGAATATACTGGTAAAAGCCACAGATGAAGAAGTGAACATTCAGATCACAGAGAGAGTTTTATGATAGTCCAGCAATGGCTTTGTAATTGGGCAGAACATAGGGGGAAGAATAGAGATCTCTAGAGATGCGTGTTGCTGGCTTTTAATCACACACACATATGCATGCATGTACGTATGTATGTATGTATGTACATATGTATGTACTATAATTTGTTATCTATTAACCTATCACTGTATATTCATGTAGGGATGTATATTATTAAAATTTATCATTTATCAACCCATCTTGGTACATTCTTTTAGTGGAATCTGAATGGGTTCTACAATACATTCTTTTCTTCTATGATTGAGCTAGCATTTATAGCATTTATTCTTAATACTTTCTCTTTAATCACTTATACATTAAGTATAGGAAAGTCTAGACATTTAGCCATCCAGTTCTTTTATTTATACATTTTGTGTGGAGGGGGGAAGGGGTGGGCATTGGGGGTGATTCACCGTATTTTTTCGGAGAGACTCTCTCACTGAACCTAGAGATCATAGTTAAATACACTGGCAAGCAAGAAACACCTAGGACCATTTTTTAATTTTTTTAACTTATTTATTTATTGCTTCAGGTTATATCTCCATCATAGTGTCCTCTTTCCACCCCTCCTTGTCCCGCCCTCCCACCCTCTACCCCCTAACCCTTCCATCCCACTCCTCTGGAGTGGAGTGTCCCTACATAACAGTCCCCCACCCCAGTCCAGCACTCATATGAGGGCCAAGAGCCTCCTCATACACTGGGGACCTACAAGGCAGCACCACTAACTATCCCTCTCCTATATGCTTAGATACCAGGCATGTATAATTGCATCCAACTTTCTCTGTGAGTGCTGGGAATATGAGCTTAAGTTCTCACAGCGGTACACCAAACACTTTACCACCTGAGCCTTTTCTCCAAATTCTCCTCTTGTATTACTCTGGATATTTCACAGTTGTATTTATAACATTCTAAATTTTTGTTGTTGGTGGTGCCACTGGTTTGTTTAAGTTTGACAATTCTAAAAATTCAAATAACTCCAAATCTTTCTAGAAGTCACATATGAGGTTCCATTTTCTTATTCATTAGTAATCCATCCAGCAGAATTAGATTTGCACCTGTCATGAGGGTCTATTCACTTTTTGTGCAGAAATTTAATGTTTAGGATCTTCCTTTATTGGTCTTTTGGAATTGCTACAGTATTTTTCTCCTCTCTACCTTATCTTCTACACATATAGCCATTATATATTGGCTCCACTGATGCTACATTCAGAATCAAGACATATTTTAGACATTTGACATTCTAATCTTGGGGAGAAGAAAGATTTCCTGACACAGTATAGTTTTTGCTAGATACAGTGGGAATGATAAAATTCGAAGCCAAACATGGAGCAGATAACAAGAGTTCAGTTCTCTGACGCTCAACATTAGAAATGTACTGTTTAGTCTACCCTGAAGGTCTGAATTCTTTATCACTTTCTGGCAATTTACTTTCATCTCTAGTCCCTAAAGAAAAAGAATGTATTCCTAATACTCGCTAATGACTTTTCTCGCTTACAGTCTGCTGAGATATTTGTATTTCTTGGTGCTCTCAGTAATCTGTTTTGAGGTACCTGACAATCATCTTCTAATCTTGTTTCATACTTGAAATTTGTTTCAAACTGACATGTAGCATAACTGGGTTAGTTGATAGAAACTATAATTATGTATCCATGGTTTAAGTAAACTAATGACATAATACAATAATGAAAAATAAACAAAGAAAAGGAAAAGTCTCCTTACTTATCAATTGAATAGTGGACCATGAAACTCAGTCTGATCAGTTGGATGAATCCAGATGCTTAAAGGGTCATATTCCTTTAGCATTTGTGGGAAAAAGTAACCTGAATGTCTAATACTTGTAGAAAACCATAAAACGATTTCAGTTGTTTTAAACAAGTACTGATATTTCCAACACACGTTTTACAATCATAGTTACTTTAAAACAGATTAGAAAAAACCTAGGAAAATGATACTCATCAAATGTGCTATGTATTACCAGGAAGAGACACCTTGGTAGTGGTGGTGTTCTTATTTGTATCAGTGGGAAGCTAAGCAGTTGGCAGTCCTTTGTTCATCCTAACTTGATGCCTAGTTTGGTGGCCAGAGCTGTTTCATGCCTAGGACACATAAAAATCAAATCATATCCAATCCAGGCAACACAGTTTGAGAGGAGGAAGACAGACGGAGACTTGTGCTCTGCCATGCCATGAGATGCAGGAAGAGAAAACATCCACAGACCTGCTTGGGAAGCCCCTGGCAAAGCTGGGCCATAGACACACAGAGACCTGCCTATTGTCCACGCAGTATAGAAGAGGAGGGGGATAACAGAGACCTGCTGACTGGCATGGCACCCAGATTCCTGTCCCCCGGCACACAGCACAGACAGGCTGTAGACATCGGTCTGCCACCATGACACGAAGTGTCAGGGAGGATGTCGTCAGAGAACATCCAGCCACATGGGCAGCTTGAAGCAAGAGCCATCACAATGTGCATGAATGTGTTCAATAAATTGGAGAGAAAGGGGAGTAACTTGAGCATTATCGTGAGTATAAGATGCATATAGGCAAGGGTAAGCCATCCCTGAGGGTGTGAGGGTGGGAGAGGTGGCACAGTCCCGAGCAGGCTGCAGCACTTGTGAAGGTAGGCCCTGGGCCTTGACTAGGCAACACAGAGGAGCTGTCTCTTGTGCATGTGTGCAGGGGAGATAACCCAGGGGCATGAGAGTAGGAGAGGTGACCCTGACCTCTACTCATGCCCACATTGGGTGGCCTAGCTGGAGCAAGCTGGGGAACTTACTGTGGTGGTGAGGATAAGGGGGAGCTGGCATACTGACTAGTGCAGCTACCACCCAGGCCCAGATCCAGGGCTCTGGGTTGGCCCACCCCCAAATTTATATCATCTGTGCATGGCTGAGACCAGCAAAAGAGCCACTCTTGCTGATCCAAACCTACAGTTTGTCCATAATATGGGACAGCAACAAGATAAAATGGGAGGAGTCCTCTGGAGGATCCAATATTGATGGTGTCAGAGAAGCGAGAGACCCCCAACCAGACCATTGACTCATTATGATGAACATTTGCAAGTAAAGATGAGTGGACAGAGGAATATACTATGGGGCACAATATGGTACACTATAGCTTCCAGATGAGCAGGTCTTTTTTTTTAATGCTTTGATTTGTGTGTGTGTGTGTGTGTGTGTGTGTGTGTGTGTGTGTGTGTGTGTGTGT
>CAJQZJ010032188.1:24191663-24213254 GCA_907164525.1 Lophiomys imhausi | reverse complement strand
ACACAAAGAGACAGAGAGACAGAGAGAGACAGGGACAGAAAAAAAGAGACAGAGCCAGAAGGGATAGATGAAGGGGGGGAACAGGGAGCGATGAAGGAAGGTAGAATGAAAAGACAGAGAGAAGATAATAAATAAAACTTAAATATTAAACAAGAATTAGAGAACTAACATGTTGTCATGTGTTAGGTTGCTATAAAGTGTTAATAGACAAGACATTCTGAAGCTAACATATTGAACCTCCATTCAATCAACATTGACTATGGTCATATTTACCTTTGCTTTTCAATATATACAGTATATGTATATCAAAATTTACCAATCTATTTGCCTTCTGTAAATATTATATAGCAGGAACAGTGCTAGGTTGATTATTTGAATTTTGTGAATACCATTCACTGTAAGAATTTCAATATGATTGGTGAAGTTTAGGTGCTCATCTTTTATTATAATTCCCATGCTGCAAAGTGAATGGACTCAGTTGTTTGTGTCTGTTACAAAACTGTAATCTGAAGTTAGGTTTAAGAATCAGACCATTTCAATCATGCTAAGGAGAAACACCCTCCCATGATTGTGAGGAGTAGCTCATTCTACAAAATAAATAAGAAGAAAGGAAATTATTTCAACTACTGGCATTTCATTTGCTTGTTTCTACTTAGTCTTTCCTCAGTGCTGCTGCACTATGACTTGAATGGTAAAGAATCCACAGAGAAGCTGAGCTTCTGCGAAGACAAATAGCTGAAGACATTAGACTGTTTTCACAGTTGGCAAATCCGCATGCTGAAATGACAATGAACCTCAAAGAAGATCAGAGTTCACATATAGCTGTAAAAAAAAAAAGCTTTGTTGGATATAACTTTATGTTCAATGTGTTTGCAAATTTTTTTCCTATTTACAATTTTAGTAGCTTGGCCAACAGTATGGCTCAGTAGTTAAAGGTTGATGATCATCGATGTGTTGGAAAGAAAGAACTAACTGATGAATGTTAGCCTCTGATTCACACACACACACAGACACACACACATATACACAAACAAACACACACACAGACACACAGACACATACACAGACAAACAGACATACAGACACTCAGCTTGAAGTAAAGTAAATCAAACATAATGAAAAATTTTAAATATCCAGAATTTCCATATGAATATACACCCTGAATAACACTTTTAATCAGAATAAATAATCACTAAAATGTATTGACTAGCCATTGTACCTCTGCTAACATCATGGATAATAAGGAGTTTTATCTTCAGAATCAGGATTTCAGGCACTTCAAGGAGAGCTCTTTTAGCCTCCACTTAACCTTTCCCAAGCTACTTTTTGACTTGATTTGTTTTCCAGTCCCATTACAGTTGGCTAAGGCATGGTCTATGTTTTACAGACAAATTCTGTCTATGTCAGACAGGAGAAATGAATGATTGACAGCACATAACCTTTCTTTCAGGGAGATCCAAGATACCATGTTCTAATGGCAGTGATACAGCAAATGTATTAGACATATCCATCTTGACAGGAAGTAAATATTGTTCTTACAGCAGTTTTGAGTTTATAAAAAGGCTACATGAGAGGGGGTGGCTAGCCAGATTCTTGATGGCTATGAACTAATGTCAGTTTTTTGTAAGCTATTTATATTTCTTTTAATGTATGATAAAACAGATTTTCAAAGCAGTTCTGTAAATTAAGTTTTAATACAGGATACATGGGCACTCCATAACAGTCAACAAAATAAGATAAGGGAAAATCTTCATAATAAACATTTCTATATTTGATAATAATGTTTGGTTACAAGCCTAGAAACTTAGTGCAATGGAAACTCCCATGAATCTGTAAAAGGAACCCTACCTAAGACACATAGTGACGAGGGATTAGTATTCATAATGGTGAATTAGGATCCAGAATGGACTATCTCCCGTAAAACAGGCAAGACTTTCAGTGGAAAGATAGGGACACTAAGCCATCCACAAGATTTTCAACCTAAAACTTGTTCTGCCTGCAAGATGTGCTGAGGTAAAGATGGCACAGAACTTGTGGGAGTGATCAACCAGTGACTGTTCCAACTTGAGACATATGCCATGAGAGGGAGTCCACACTTGACACCTTATAGAAGGAAAGGAACTAGAGAGTAGATAGATCAGAGACTTAGGATAGAACCAAACACAACCAGCAAAAACAAAAACAAGCAGAGATGTCAAGGAAATGATTCCTAATGATACTCTGCTATACTCATAGACAGGGGTATAGCATAATTGTCATCAGAGAGGCTTCATTTAACAGCTGTTTAAACAGATGCAGAGACCAATAGACAAACATTAGGTAGAGTTTGAGGAATCCTGTGGAAGAGGAGGAAGGACTGTAGGACCCATAGGGATCAAGAACACTACAAGAAAACCCACAGAACCAACTAACTCATGGGCTCACAGATACTGAACCAACAATCAGGGTGTCTGCATGTGAGTCCTCTGTTATAAGTATATTTGTATGGCTATGTTATCTTGTGGGGTTCTTAATATTTGGAACAGGAGTTATCCCTGACACTTTGTCCACTTTTGGGACCCCTTTCCTCCTACTAAGTTGCCTTATCCAGCCTTAATATGAGAGGGGGTGGCTATTCTTATTGAAACTTGATATGTTATGTTTGGTTGATATTCCTGGAGGTCTGCCCTTTTCTGAAGGGAAAAGGACAAGGAATGGAGCAGAGTGGGTCATTGGGCTGAACGGAACTGGAAGGGGTAGAAGGAGGAAACTGTGGTCAGGATGTAATATATGAGAGATTGGACTAATAAGAGTAATAATAATAACAATAATGATAATAAAGTCCTAACTTATTATTTATAATAAGTTCTGCTACAGAGCAGTATTTGTGAATGCTTGATGATGTACTTTATAAGCCCTGAGCATTTTCTGTCCATATTACTGGACCTTAGTATTAGAAGAAGGTCTTATACATTGGCTCTCAGAGGCTGATTTCAGTACTCAGAGATCTGGTTACTGCCCTTTCTGAGGCATTCGCGGATTGGTTAGTAAAAGTCGCTGGTGGCCAATTAGTTGGGCAGAAAGAGTATAGGAAGGCAGGATATTCTGTGACTAAGAAATGGACCTTAGGTTTTCCATAGAGGAAGCTCTCTTCCCGGCAGGACTCAGAATCAGCAAGATATCTTGGTGTGAGCTTGAAGGTATAGCAAGCCACTTGACTGGTTGGGATAGGTGGTCCGGTTCCAGTTGAGAATCCCCTAGCTCCTAAGTGTTGAAACATTAAAAGGCCTTGGTGTATTTAATTATTGGGAAAAAGGCTGCCTTGGGTTTCAGGTCTTCAGCTAAGACAGATCAGCCCCTTTAGTCCTATAGGCCCACCAGGCCTTTAGGACTCCTGTCACAGACCTCAAGCTAAGGCAGGCCTACACATCTCTAGCTAAGGCAGGCCTACAGGCTTCTGGCCACAAGCATCCCACCAAACCCCAGCAGCTTCCAGCTTTCATGCCGGGCCACCGCTGGCTGTTCTGCTGGCCGAATATAACACTTTATGTTATTAATAAATGTATTTGTTAACAAGGTTGCAGTTTCACCTTAGCTCTATAAAAATGTTCATATTTTTTGCAATAATTATTTACTGTAAAATATTTTTAAAAACATGAAATACTTTTTTATTAATTTACAAATATAGCACAAGTAATGGCATAGTTAGTTATATCAAAATAAGTATAGGAAATGGAACAAGGAATATATACAATATCAAAGTTGCTTGGTCTTTTGGCACATACCTATAATCTTAGCAATTGGAATACTGAGGAATAAAAGCAAAATTTCATGGTCATCCTTAAATTGCAGCAACTATCAGACAGGCCTGGGCGACATGAGACTCTAAAATAAAAGAAAAATGTTACCAACTAACCTCTGTAATAATTGGTATTTTAGTTTCAATCTCAGGTCTAATAGAGATTTTTAATGTATTAAACTAACAAAAATTCTTCATAAATCTATATGTTAATTGCAGTCTTTCAATAATACATAACAAAAAAGCATTCAATAACTAATACCTTCAGTAATTATTTGTAACCAATTGCCTTATACAAACTCTGAAGACAAGACAATTTTAGGAGAATGTCAATAAAATTGTATCCAGAAAAGACAAACCCATTAAAATACATGAGATATCTCAACCAGAAACTCCTAATGGACTTAGTGTCATTTCCAAGTAAAATGACATCTTAAATTATGCCAATATTGGGATATTCAGAAGCATAAGAAGTAACTGCTGAGAAATTTTAGTTTTTTATATACCATAGTGTTTGCCAAATATGATAAAAAATTATAATGAGAAATGACATCATGGTAGATGTATAACTTGTATTCTACTAAAATATATTTTTTAAAAGATTAAAGAAGAATTTAGGATGGTTTGTGTAGAAAGAATTAGTTAAATTATAGTATTAGGTTATATTTAATTGGTTGGCAATTTTAATCTTTAATCTGCCATATAAGAAAACATACAGAGACTTAATGAATTTTAACAAGTCTTGGCCTGAATTGAGCAATCTTGGCCCATTTAAGATAGCTCTTAATTCTATTCCCCAAATACGACCATATATATATCCCCTGGGCTGTTATTTTCCTTGCTATGCTGATGTTCCAGGCCATGTGGAATGATGTTCTTTTCTCTAACCCAGAAGTGTGTCCACATTCTGCTCTTTATTTCTTGTGTTTGAGGCTCCTTCTACCCAACAGCCTCTCTGCTTACAGTCGAGTACCTTAGTCCCTCCTACCTCTGTGTTTGCCCAATCACACGTCTCAGCATTTAGTCAACCAATCAGAGACAATGTAAGTAACAGGCAGCAAGCAGGATCAATTAATTAACATTTAGAATGTATAGCATTAGCCCATCAGTTTTGCCATTCACAAAAATGGATGTTGTTTGTACAAATTACAAAACATTCACTGGTGAGAACAAATAAGGGATAACATAATTTTGTGAAAATTTGAAAACTTCAGTTTTAATCCCCAGAACACACATATAGTCTGAATGAGAAACATTTCTCTTTTTTAAAATATTTATTTATTATTTCAGGTTACATCTCCATCACAGTATCCTCTTTCCACCCCTCCCAGTCCTGCCATCTCACCCCCTACCCCCATCTTTCCATCCCACTAATCTGGAGTGGAGTGTCCCTACAAAACAGTCCCCCGCCCCAGTTCAACAGTAATATGAGGACCAAGAGCCTCTTCATACACTGGGGGCCTACAAGGCACTACCATTAGGGTAAAGTATCTCATAGACAGGAAAACAAGTCTATGTTCATGTTCCCTTTGGTGGATTGACTGGAGTATAGTTATCCTGTAATATATGGCTAAAATCCAACTATAAGTGAATAGATGCCATGTGCAATCTTCTGAGTCTGGGTTAGTTCACTCAGGATGAGATTCTCTAGTTCCATCCATTTGGCTGCAATTTGCATGACTTTGTTATTTCAGATAGCTGAGTAGTATTCCATTGTGTAGATGTACCACAGTTTTTTAATCCATTCCTCAGTTGAGGGATATCTGGGTGGTTTCTAGTTTCTAGCTATTACAAATAAGGCTGATATGAACATAGATGAGGAAACTTCCTTGTGCTTTGGTGAGGAATCATTTGGGTGTATATCCAGATGTGATATGGCTGGGTCCCGAGGCAGAGCTATTCCAAGTTTTCTACAATATCGTCAGACTGACCTCCATAGTGGTTGCACCAGCTTGCACTCTCACCAGCAATGAAGGAGTGTTCCCCTTTCTACACAACCTCACCAGCATGTGCTGTCATTTGAGCTTTTGATCTTAGCCATTCTGGTAGGTGTGAGATGGAATCTCAGAGTCGTCTTGAGTTGCATTTCTCTGAAATACATTTCTAATCCCAGTGCTTGCTCTTATGAGTAGATAGGAGTGGAGAAAAGAATCCTGAAGCTTGGGCTACAAGTACACAGGTGCCTCAAAGAATGAACAACAAAGAGACTTTGTCTCAAACAAGGTAAAATATGAGGACTGATACCTGAGGTTGTCCTGAGAATTTTATATGATATCTGTGGCATTCATCCTAACAAACACACACACATGTGTATATGTTATATATATATATATATATATATGTGTGTGTGTGTGTGTGTGTGTGTGTGTGTATGCATATATACTATAATATATATTATTTTAAAAATCAGAAGAGCTGGTCTTGCTCTACAGTAATAATTATATAAATATATAGGCTTGAAGTATTTATTTAGCTCAGAGGTTTACAAAGTTAAATGAACTTATTAACAGAAAGTGAAAGAACTTTGCTTGTGTTAACTAGTGTGTTGTAGACACTATATTTTGCAATATGTTTACAAGTTGTGTTTGCTAATTGGTCTAGACAATTTATATTTATTTATTTATTTATGTAATCAAAACTAGATTCTTGTCTCATAAAATACATCCAGAGAGTAATTTCTCCTCCCTTTACTCCCCCCAGCTCCCCCTATCTCCTCTCTCTTCCTGATATATGCCCCATCCATTTCCCTTCAGAAAATAGCAGACTTCCAAGAGACAACAACCAAAAATGACAAAACAAGATATAATAAGACAAAGCAAAGGCCCTCATGTAGAGACTAGACATGGCAACCCAAAAGAGAGTAATGTCTCAACAACAGGCAAGAGTCAGAGACATCCCTGCTCCCACTGTTAGGAGTCCTACAAAAATACCAAGGTAACAACCATAACATATAAGCAGTGGGCCTGGTGAAGATTCATGAAGGCCTCAAGCTTTCAGACTCTTTGTGTCCATATGCACCCTGTTTATTTGATTCATTGGCCAATGTTTTCCTGGTGTCCTCAATACCCTCTGACTCCCACAATCATTTCTGCCACTCTTCTGTGGGGCTAGGCTCCAAGGGCAGGGAGACCTCCAATTTTCACTCTGCATTTAATGCATGGCTGTATGTCTCTGAACTCACTCCCATCAGCTGCCAGAGGAAGCCTCTCTGATGACAACTGGACAAGGCTGCCATGTATGCATATATCAGAATATCATTAGGAATCATTTCATTGATTTTTTTAACCTGTTGCGTTTGGCTATATTCCAGCTCTCGAGGCCATCTATTCACTGGTTCCTGGCCATCCAAACAGTGTGGGGCATGAGTTTCTTAGTGAGGATATCAAGTTAAACCAGACATTGTTTGATCTCTCTAACATTTTCTGTGCTACCACTACCCAAGCATATTTTACAGGCAGGACAGATTGTAGATGGAGTGTTTTGTGACTAGGTTAGTGGCCAAGGCTTCACTTTCCATAGCCTATAGAGTTCCCTCCCATGCAAAAGACTCTAAAACATAGGAGTGAAGGCCCCAAACCTACATTAGCTCGACCTTTGTAATTAATGTACAATTGACAGGATATAAGTTTTTGATTAAAAATTTTCAGCCTTTAGGCTGGAATAGTGACTTGCAGATTAAAGGCACAAATGATTCTTGCATACAACCTGAGTTTAGTCCCTAGCACACACCCATATCAGACAAGAAAACTGAAAACCACCTGTTACTACAGTTCCAGCCAGATTAGAAATCTGGGGTCTCTTTGAGGTTATCTGAACTTAAGTGCACGTACTCTCTCACACAGATGCACACACCTATTGAAAATTAAAGAAATCTTTAAAAGAAGAAATTGCAGAATTTAAAATGAAATCATATTATTGTTTATCTTTTGGTGCTAATTTATATATATATATATATATATATATATATATATATATATGCATGTATGCTTATGTATGTGCAATTTTGAGAATACATCAACTAATATGATCCCTTGTATTATTCTCCTCCCACTCATACTATATTTTTGCTATGTTTGCATGCAGTAGTAGAATTTATTCATCAACTTGCATTACTTTAAACTTAACACATGACATATCAGTTGGAAAAAATTCCCCAACCCAATGAAAGATGAGAATAAGACAAGTGGAACTTCTAGGAACATTTCAGAAGTCTTTAATTTTCATTTGCTAAATTGTAAACTCACACAAATCTTAAAACTAATAATCATTTTCATAAAATAAACTGGATAATATGTCATCAAACTTCTATTACAGATTTTATTTAATTTTAAATTTTATTGGAATTTTTAAGGAATGAAGCAAACTTGTTTATAATGTTAATGAATAGACACTTGAAATTAATGAATATTTTAATTATTTTTAAGTTTAGTATGAATTCTGGTACATTTTAAATGTTGTTCAAAATGGATCAAAATTTTAATGTTACCATTCATCATTCAAAAGCATACAATTAAAAAAACATTGCTATTATGAGTTACATAATACAGTTTTAATTAAGTGTATGTAACAGTTGGAGGTATTATTACAAATACCTAAAATAATATTCAATAAAAATAGCAATAGATGTACTGATAACTGCATTAAAGAGAGCTTTTCTAAATTGAAGTACAAACATTTTTGTGAATATCTTTTCTTCCTTAGAAAATAGACATTTCATGATCTTGTCAATCCTGGTTCCCAAACTAACTAAGAGTCTCTTTAAAATTGTTTTAAGAATCTTTACTTGAATTTATAAATAGAAATGAAAAATGATGAATATTGAAACAACATGCAAATTATGTTTGCATTAAGTCCTTCTCAATAATTGCTCACTAAAAATGTATCCCCAATCTATACTTGATTTGATAGCTGTCATTCTACTCAGTATAAATATTGAAATGTCAACCTCTAGATTATAACAAAACAGGAAAATTAAGACTAATCATCATATTTAGTGAAGAAAAAACATATTTTAGTATGATTTGCTCATCACATGTTTGAATTTTGGGAGAGTTATTGATAAAAATTTTCTGGCAATAAATAGCAACTTTTTGTCACTCATATAAACACAACTGCTCCTATAGTTATAATCATCATAAAAGATTTTGATTTCTTCAGATTTATGGTAACTTCAGCTTTCATATTTCTTAAGGACACATGTTTATTCCTATTAACTTCCAATGAAAGATCTCCAAAGGGTTTAGTTTTCTTTCATGTTAACAAACACATGTTCAAACTACTTTAAAATCTGTTAGATGTCATTGTTTTCACAAATTTTTAAATCATACAAATTTGAGTTTTGCTTTTCCACTTGAGTTTTCCCTTACTCAGAAATAAGAGAAAAGAACTAAAGTTTATGGAAAAATAATTAGGAATATCAAAACCAAAGAAATAAGAAGAATTTAGTAAATCAAGATTAAAATGTCACTCAATTTATTTAAATTACTGTTTAAAGATCTATTACACACTTTTCTGGGCACAGTGACTACACTGTCACCAGCACTCAGTTGGCAGAGTGAAATGGTAAAGTACATAGACATGTTAATTCAAATAAGTAACATAATTAATTATAGGCAGATAAAAATTTTAGAAAGAACTTAGAAGTAATTACTGAATATGTAGTTCCTGAGACAACAGAAATCGGATGAGAATTAGATATTAATGGAAAAGCAATTGCTGTAGATAAGACATCTTAAATGAAAATATTTAGACAAAAACTACAATTAAAAATAAATGTAAATGAGTCAATTCTAAGAGTTATTGTTGACATATATTTCTCTTTCACTAAAATTGACTTTGAAAGTTTCTTCCTATATATGTGTAAAACTTAAATGTTTTCTTTGAAAAATATAAATATATCAAAGATTATCTGAGTTTTGGCTATCTTTGGCTGTGTTATAAATATGGTAAATATTTTAAAAATTAAGAAAAATTAAACTCAATGTGTTGATTTAGTTAGATAATATGTAGAGATGTTAATGAATGAATGTATTAACAGTTATGAAAATTATTTTTGGAGATTTCATTCTTTTTATAAACAAATGTAACACAACTTATCATGATTTTACTTTTATTTCCAGAAGGAAAACTGTTGGTTATAGAGAATAATAATTTGTTGTTCATGGTAATAGTAAACAGAATATCTATTGCAGTGGATGGGAATGCTCCTAGGGACAAATTCTTGTGGCATGAATGTCTGCTTGCTGTTTTTAAAACTCTTTTTTAAAATCATTTATTTTTTATTTCTTCAAGGTACATTTCACTAACAATCTCCTCCCTACTCCCCCCTCCAGTCCCACCCTCCCACCCTCTTCCCTCTCAACCCCCATCCTCTTCCCTTTTTTTTTTTAGTTTAAGGTATTTCTTTTTCCCCCCAACAGCTCTCCCTTTAATTCCAACAAATGGTTCTTTCTGTTATAACTATAAAAACAATACAAAACAACAGAAATAAATAGGCCACAATTATGAGAGTTATATGGCTTAGCATACATTCCCAATGTCCAGTCCATGTGTATTTGGCACTTGACTTTAACATTCTACTATCTAACCATCTCCATGAGTTTAAAGTTCTATATCTAACTCAGCTTTCATACTAACTTGCCTCACAATTTTAAAAACATCTTCTTAGATCCAGAACACCCTCTTGATTCCTAAACAACTCAAAATTTAACTATGAGACTCTAGCTATCTATTCTTCAACCACCTCAGAGACCGGAGAGGGATAAATATATCTGATTATATAGGAGATGCAGGGCCCACAGCTTCCAAAACTAAGAAATGACATACCAGTGGCTGCCTGAACAGTTCCCATTTTCTCTCCATACATTACAAAAAAACAGTTTATCAATCATTAACTAGGTCTGCAAAATGTACAAATGCTGGGGATGAGAGAAGTGTTTCAGTAAATCAAATTGAATCATTACTCCTTACTCTAAACTGTAACATCTTATAGTTGAATCAGCATTTAAATTGGTACTTGACCATTATTTAATGTAAAGTGTCATATAAGTTTCACGGACTAATAAATAAAATTGTTGAGCATGGGAAAAAATATCTATAGCACTTGTATTGAGAGTGACTAGTACTGAAGAAAGGTTAAATAGTGACATAAGTATTTAAAAATAGAACATATTACTGAGTTAATCCCTCTTTCTCACACACAGACACATACATGTGGTTAATGTTAATATCTCAATTTGATATCATTAACAAAGTGTTGAGGTTGAAAATGAACATGCTGAAGAATTTTAATAGTAATACATTCTAATTCTCATGTTCCATCACTGCTACATTAAAGGAAAGTTAGTAAAAACTTTTCCTTTCAAACTCTTTGTTGAAAAATCAGACTTTTATATCACAGTACACAAGAATACTAATAAGCATGTCTGTCCTTATAGTAATTGATTTAATAAAAACTGCAATTATATATGCCAAACTCAACAGATATTCTCAGGACACCTGCTGGCCACTCTGGCCAGAAAAAAGAGTTAGACCAGTTGTAAACCTTCACTTCTCCCTTCTCTCCTCCAATTCAATATCCCAAATCATCCCCAGCTCTGTAGCAAGCTACTTTCAGTGTAGTAGACCTTCTCACTCCTATCTCTAACACGTTACTTAAGCTGTTCTCAAAAATTCATTCGTAGAACTTATCCCATTATCCTACCCCTGAACTCAATAGGCATTGTCTGGGAATCCACAGGCCAAGCCTTCCAGAAGAGCAAGTAGATGAGTGTAGCAGGTAGGCAAACTTTAAAACTTCCTTCTCTTTCACTTGCTTGGTTAGAGTTACCCCAGGTATTTTATATTGTTTGTGGCTATTGTGAAGGGTGTTGTTTCCATAATTTCTTTCTCAGCCCATTTATCTTTTGTATAAACAAGGGCTTCTGCTTTTTTTGAGATAATTCTGAATCCAGCCACCTTGCTGAAGGTGTTTTATCAGTTGTATTAGTTCTCTGGTGGAATTTTTGAGGTCGCTTATGTATACTATCATATCATCTGCAAATAAGCATACTTTGACTTCTTCCTTTCTCATTTGTATCCCCTTGATCTCCTCTAGTTGTCTTATTGTTCTGGCTAGGACTTCAAGTATTATGTTGAAGAGATATGGGAGATTGAGAAGCCTTGCCTTCTACTTGATTTTAGAGGAAATGCTTTAAGTTTTTCTTCATTTAATTTGATGTTGGCTACTGGATTTACAGACCTGTAAAAAACAACTCTCAACTTCATATGGAATAACAAAAAGCACAGAATAGCTAAATCTATCTTGTAAAATAAAAAAAAAAAAAACATCAGGAGTCATCACCATCCCAAATTTCAAGCTATACTACAGAGCAATAGTTATAAAAGCAGCGTGGTACTGGTATAGAAACAGAGCAGTTGTTCAATGGAATTGAATTGAAGACCCAGAAACGAATCCACACACCTATGGTCACTTAATTTTTGACAAAGAAGCCAAAAGGGTACAATGGAAAAGGGACAGCATCTTCAACAAATGGTGCTGGTCTAACTGGATGTCAACATGTAAAAGAATGCAAATAGACCCATATTTATCACCTTGCACAAAACTTAGGCCCAAGTGGATCAAAGATATTAACATAAAGCCTACACACTAAATCTAATAGAAGACACAGTGGGGAAAAGCCTCGAATTCATTGGCACAGGTGACAACTTCCTGAACAGAACACCAACAGCTCAGGATCTAAGACTAACAATCAATAAATGGGACCTCATGCAACTGAAAAGCTTCTGTAAGGCAAAAGACACTCTCATTCCAACAAAATGGCAACATAGAGATCTTTACCAACCCACATCTGACAGAGGGCTAATATCCATAATTTAAAAAGAACTGAAGAAATTAAATGCCAAGTAACCAAATAATCCAATCAAAAAATGGGGAACATAGCAGCCTTATTTGTAACAGCTAGAAACAGGAAACTACCCAGATGTCCCTCAACTGAGGAATGAATAATAAAAAAAAAACTTTGGTACATCTACACAATGGAATGCCATCAGAAACAACAAAATCATGCAATTTGCAGCCAAATGGTTGGAACTAGAAAAGCTCATCCTGAATGAGCTAACCAGACTCAGAAGGATGCACATGGCACCTATTCACTTATAATCAGATTTTAGCCATATAGTACAGGATAACTATAGTACAACCAATGCACCAAAGGGAAAATGAACATAGATTTTGTTTCCTATCAATGAGGCACTTTGCTCTAGAGGTGCTGCCTTGTAGGCCCCCAGTGTATGAGGAGGCTCTTGGCCCTCATATGACTGCTGAATTGGGGCAGGGACTGTTATCTAGGGACACTCCACTCCGAAGGACTGGGATGGAAGGGTTAGGGGGTGGAGGGTGGGAGGGCAGGACTGGGAAAGAGGACACTGTGATGGAGATATAACTTGAAGTAATAAATAAATAATTTTAAAATGATGAACAGAGCTAAACAGAGAATTAAAAAAAGAGGAATCCCTATTGGCTGAGTGACACTTGAAGGAATTCTCAGCATATTTAATCACCAGAGAAATGCAACTCAAGATTACTCTGAGATTCCATCTCACACTTGTCAGAATGGCTAAGATCAAAATCTCAAATGACAGCACATGCTGGCGAGGGTGTGGAGAAAGGGGAACCCTCCTCCATTGCTGGTGGGAGTGCAGGCTTGTACAACCACTATGGAGGTCAGTCTGTCAATATCTTAGAAAACTTGGAATAGTTCTAAAAAATCACCCAGCCACACTACTTCTGGGTATATGTCCAAATGATTCCTCACCAAACTACAAGGATGTTTCCTCATCTATGTTCATAGCAGCCTTACTTGTAATAACTAGAAACTGGAAACAACACAGATGTCCCTCAACTGAAGAATGGATAAAGCAAAACAAAACAAAACTGTGGTGTATCTACACAATGGAATACTACTCAGCTATCAGAAACAACAAAATCATGAATTTTTCAGCCAAATGGATGGAACTAGAGAAGTTCATCCTGAGTTAGCTGACCCAGACTCAGAAAGATTCACATGGCGTCTTTTCACTTATAATTGGATTTTAGCCATATAGTACAGGGTACATATACTAAAAGCAATGCACCAAAAGGAACAGGAACATAGAGTTTGTTACCTGTTAATGAGACACTTTGCCCTAATGGCACTACCATGTAGGCCTTTAGTGCAAGAGGAAGCTCTTATCCCTCATATGACTGCTGGACTGGGGCAGGGGACTGATATGTAGGGAGACTTCACTCTGGATGAGTAGGATAGAGGGGAGAGGGGGTAGAAAGTGGGAGGGTGGGTCTGGGAGGGGTGGAAAGAGGGTACTGTGATGGAGATACAACTTGAAGTAATAAATAAACATTAAAAAATATTTTCCTTCTCCATCTTCTCCTCCAAAGTCAACTCTTCTGACTCATCCAGAGGTCTATTTCAGACTACCTGTTGTGGCCTCTCCTTACTCTCTGCCCCCATTTCCAGGGACCTAAGCAGTTGTTAGTGGAACATGCTGTTTTCCTCCCTTCTGTGGAACATCTCAGTATTATCCAGCCCATCTGCAATCCTAAGAGCCAGTTTCTAATGTGTAGACACACTTTATCCAGAAACCTAGTAGGTGCACTTAGAAGGATCTCAGAATTCCCTACCAGAGAACACATAGTCACAAAACCTTAAGAAAATAGAGGCAACTGAAAACATGTTGGGAAAAGCAAACAAACAAAACCCCCCAAAACCAAATAAAAACAACAACAAAACACCAATCAAAAACATGACTTAGATATCAGTAGCTAGAATTGTGATTTTCTCAAGGACAATGCCTAGTCACGAGGATAAAAACAAAATCCATGTTACTCAAAACAATATAATCTCAATTAAAGCCAAGCAATTCTACTGCAATAGGCCCTGAGAATTGCAACATAGCTGAAGCATAAGACAAATACGTAGAAATAATTAATTATTTATTTAACAGTACTTATATTATTGTTAATTGATTCAGTGGTTGTTAATCCTTAACCAGCCATTATAAATGAGTACACACAAGACACCACATAGATGTTAACAATCCTTAGCCTGAATCGAGCAATCTTGGTCCACCTAAGCTAGCTCTTAATTCTATTACCCAAATATGACCCCATATATAAATACTTCCCCTTGGACTGCTATGCTCCAGAGGTCTATTTCAGACTACCTGTTGTGGCCTCTCCTTACTCTCTGCCCCCATTACCAGGAACCTAAGCAGTTCCTAGTGGAACATGCTGTTTTCCTCCCTTCTGTGGAACATCTCAGTATTATCCACCTCATCTATGGTATGCCAATGTTCCCGGTCATGTGGAATGAGGTTCCTTTTTGTAACCCATGGTGTGTGTCCTCCTTCTTCCCTGCTTCTGTCTGGAATGAATTAATCCTCTGTGTAAAGCGCAGGCTTCCTTTTCTAATCTCAGGATTAGATTAGAGTATAGGAACAGGTCCCACCTTCATATACTCTTTCTACCCAGCTAACTGGCCATCAGCAACTTTTATTAACCAATCAAGAGAATGCCTCAGAAGGGGCAGTAACCAGATGTCAGCATTGAAATTAGCCTATCAGAAGCAATGTCATTAGAACTTCCCCAACACAAAGACCTTAAAATACTCTTTATTCATAATTTCCAGAAACTGGAAACAATTAATATGTCCCTCAACTAAAGAATGAAAAAAGATAATTTGGTGCATTTACACAATGGAGTATTACTCAGCTGTTTAAAACGGTGATATCATAAAACTTGCAGGAATATGGATGGAACTAGAAAAAAAATCAGCCTCAGCAAGTTAACCCAAACCCAGAAAGACAAACATAATATGTACTCATTTCTAAATAGATATTAATTGTAAAGTAAAGGGTTACCATTCTGGAGTCCACAGATGCAGAGAGGGTAAGGGACATGGAGGTCTCAAGGGAGCGTGAAGTTGGGATTGGCAAAACTGCTGTAGGAATATAATGTGTGAGAGAATATTGATTAAATTTGGCTTTGTCATAGAATATCTTGTTTTTTTTTTTTCCTCTGTGGTTATTGAAAGTTTGGCTGGGTTCAGTAGTCTGGGGTGTAATCTGTGGTCTTTCAGAGTATACAGAATATCTATTCATATCCTTCTTGTTTTTATAGTCTCCATCGAAATATCAGGTATAATTCTAATAGGCCTGCCTTCATATGTTACTTCTTTTTTTTCCTTGCAGTTTTTTTAATTTTTGTTCTGTACATTTAGTGTTTGGATTATTATGTGGCAGGAAGACTTCCTTTTCTTGTCCCATCTATTTGGTGTCCTGTAAGCTTCTTGTATTTTCATAGGCATCTCCTTCTTTAGGTTAGGAAATTTTACTTTTATAATTTTGTTAAAAATACTTTCTGGATCATTAGGCTGGAATTCTTTTCATCCTATTCCTTGTATTCTTAAGTTAGGTCTTTTCATAGTGTCCCACATTTCCTGGAAGTTTTATGTCAGGAAGTTTTAGATTTCACATTTTCTTTGACCAATGTATTTATTTATATTTTCAGTATCACCAATGTCTGAGATTCTCTCTTCCATCTCTTGTATTCTATTGCTGATGCTTGCCTCTGTTGTTTTTGTTTGTGTACCTAGAATTTTCAATTCCAGAATTCTCCCAGTTTGTGTTTGCTTTATTGCTTCTAATTCCATTTTCAGTCATTGAATAGATTTATTCATTCCTGGCTTCCTTTAAGGGATTTGCTCATTTCCTCCTTAAGGGCAAGTCATCTTAAAGTCATTGATATATATACTCCACCCTTCCTTTTAACTATTAAGCACTTTCTTCTTTCCTGTTGGGAGGGTGGAAATTATTTTCACAATTTCAATTATTGCCTAAAATATAATCAGTTTTATGGACGTGGGCAATATACATTCTACATATTACAACTTCATACAGAGCATTTTTCTTGTCTGTTTTCTGGTATTATTATTATTTTACTTTTAATTTTCATACCCTATCACTCTTTTCTTCTTCTTTTCCTTTATTTTGAATAAGTTCTTTGAGAATCACGAATAATACATTGTGGTCATATTTATAGCCTTTCACAAATCCTTCCCAATTTTCTATCCATACAGATTTGTGTTCTTACAAAAAAAAATATACATGCCATGTCAAATTTAGCTGAACAGATGCTCTTGGAAGTGTAGCCTTTCATTGAAGTGTGTGGTTGATCTACCAGGGATGCATTCGTAAAAACTTACTGTCCTTCCCTCCACCCTCAGTTGGCAGCAGCTCCTTATCTAAGTGTGGGACTTAGTGGTCAGTTCTGTTCCCTGTACTTGTATATTGTCTGTCTTCAGCCTGCACTGGTTTTGTACATGCTGACACAATCATTGAGAGTTCATGTGTGTAACTGTTCTGCTGTATCTGGTAAAGAGCTTTGTGATAGTCATGTTCTGCAACTGACTCAGTCAACTATTCTACTTCTCCTGTAATGATCTCTGAGTACTAAGAGGAAAGACTATGATTGATATACATGCTCCATTTAATTCTGAGTAGTCCATAGTGTTTTTTTTTCCACATACCTTTATCAGTTTTAGGTCTCTGTGTTGATCACCATCTACTGTAAATATAAGCATTTTTAACACACCTAAAAATGAAATTGAAGTTAATAGAAAAGGAAAAGACCTTCCATGATCATGGGTTGGCAGGATTAATATGAAAATAGTTATCCTATCAAGCAATTTACAGATTCTATGAAGACTTCATCAATATTCCAAAGAAATTCTTCACACACACACACACACACACACACACACACAAACACTTGTGTGCACACGTGCAATTCAGAATAATCAAAACAATCCTGAAAAGTAGACATTTTAATTCAGGGATATGGCTTCTTTGGCAAGGTGTCTCATCCAAAACCTAAATCTGTGTGATCTGACTAGAATACAGACACACCCTTAGTATACACCTTTAATCCCTGTGGCTGAAATACACACCTTAATCCCTCTGACTAGAATATAGAAAAGACACACCTTTAATCCCTCTGGCTGAAATACAGACCCATCTTGGTACACACCTTCAATTTCAAACAATATAGTCTAATTGAAGGACAGATAAGGTGACAAAATCAAAGAAAGATTTGACAGAATGAGGTAGAGATGGGGTAAACCAAACTCTCAAGAGAACAGACAGGAAAGAGAAGCTACATAAGAGCATCACAGAGAAAGATCTGGAGAATTCACTGACTCACTACAGTAGAGTTCAGAGTATGATATAATTCAGCGCAGTTTGATGCAGTTCAGTTGAGTGCAGCTGAGTTGCTTCAGTTCAGTTCTTAGAGTTCAGAGGCAATTTTTCTAAGCAGAACAATTCAGTTCAAAGTCGAGAGAAGCCACTTTGAATCAGTCAGCTTAGAGAGGAGTTTTAAGCCAGAACATCTGTATTGACCAGCCAGCCAGAATTCAGAAAGAATTAGAAAAGGAGATTTTATTCAGTAGTATCTCTAGGAGGTTAAAAACAAAACTCTAGACCTATGTTAGCAGATGGAGGCTGAAAGCTGAAGCCTTAAAGACCTGGGCTTACAGGCAATTAGATTGTACGGAGGTTAAAAGCTTCAAGGCCTAGGACTAAGGATAGTTACATAGAAATGCTCTGGGATCAGCCCAAGCCATGTATTTGTAAAGCTTGGGTATGGCTCTCATCCCATCTGCTCATTTGAGGAAATAAAAGAACATTTCCACTGAACAATAAAAAGTACTATACCAACACACCAGATTTCAACTTATACTACAGTGATCTTATAATATACCCAGAAGCATGGTACTGGAATAAAAAGAAACATGTTGATAATTGTAATTGAATTCAGTTCACATATAAGCCCATAATTCTACAGCCAACTGGGTTTTTTTTTTTTTTTGTTGTTGTTGTTAGTTAATTTGTTTTCCTAAAGAAAGCAACAAATCACGTGGGATTAAAGATAACATCTTCAAAAAATGGTCCTGGTCAAACCTGCTACATGCAACATGTAAAAGAATGAAACTGTAACCTTATTTTTCTCCCTACACAAAGCTCCAAATGGATCCACACCTGATACTCTGAATCAGACAGAGGAGGAAATTTAAACACACTTACTGTTCCTTCAGAGGATCTGGGTTTGATTCCAGAAACCCACACCAGGTGGCTCCCAACCTCCTATAATTATCATGCCAAGGTATCTGGCATGTGCTGGCGTTCACTAGCAGCTGCATGAATGTGGCACATATATAAACCCATACAGGCACACACACATACACATAAAAATAACAGTCTTTAAAAGTAAATCAGACCTCATATAACTAAAATAGATTCCATAGAGCAAAGCACTATTGGAGAGAAGTGTCAGTTTACAGAATGGGAGAAAATCATCTACCATTTATACATCTGACAGAGGATTCATACCTAGAATACACAAAGAACTAAAAACAACAACAAAAAAAACAACAACAAAAAAGAGGGGTGCAATAAAAGAAAAGAAAAAATCAAATTAAAATGGAATGTGGAATTATATAGACATTTCTCAAAAGGTAATATACACATAGAAGGGAAACATTTTGAAACATTTCAGCATCAGTAGTTATAGAAATTCATAGTAAAACTACTCTAATATTTCGTATTACCTACAAATAATGGCTAATACATTAAAAAGTGATGCTGAGTGCTAACATTGATGTAGGAATAAGGGAATATTGATAGTTGGTAGTAAGAGTACTGTCTGGTACAGTCTCTATGCAAACCAACATGGAGGTTTCTAAAATATATATATATATACCACCTTATGCCATTCTTGTTAATGTAGCCAAAATGAATATATATTCTACTATAGATATACCTGTTTATCCATCTTCATTGCAACTCTGTTAACAATACCCAGCAAATGGAGATAGTCTAGATGTGCATCAGTTGAAAAAAAGGATAATGAAAATGTGGTGCATGTATGTACCAGAATGATATTCAGTTGTTAAGAAAAAGAAATTATAATGCTTGCAGGTAATGGATGGATGTGGAAACATTCATTTTGAGCGAGGTAACCTAGACCCAGAAGGTCAAATTCAATTTTTTTCTCTCTTGGAAGTTATTTTACAATCTACATAAACTTCATATATGTGTGTTTAACTTAGAATACTCATTGGATTATGCAGCATTCTCAGAAGTAATAGAAATGATGGAATATATACACATAAATATACATACATAACATAAATATATAAATAAATTTGTGCATATATATATACATATATATGTATGTATATGTAATATATGTGATTTTTTAGAGTATATCACAGGTTTTTGTCTAATAGGGACATAGTTGTCCCATTATAATGTGACTCCATTTTAACTCTTTAAGAGATAGAGAGGGAGTGTGTGTTACAGAGAGAGAAAATCACAAACACGTGTCTTCTACAATAGTAACATTCATATGTCTTTTAAAAAGATTATTAGTTTTACAGAGTATATTGCTAGGTAGTGTCAAAAGGCCTGTCTCCCAGTTAAACAGCAAAGAATATGGTAGCTGCTCATACCAGAAGACTGAATATTTTGAAGGTCCTAGAATTCCTAGAGAGTTTCTGGTCTTCAGTCTGTTTTGGATCCAGAAGGGTAGGTTCTAATACCAGTGAAGGGAATCCTCAGTAGCAGGATAAATAAACTTGCCTGTGAGAGTGAGGACAAGGAGCCAAAAAGCAAGAGCTTCATTCTTCTATGCCCTTTTTATATGGGCTGCTACAGAGTGCTGTAGTTCAGATTTAGGGTGAGTTTTCCCACTTCAAATGATCCAATAAAATATGGAAAACCTAACAGATGTACTCAGCTGTTTTGGTTTAGTTGATTTCAGATCTAGTCAAGTTGACCACCAAAATTAGCCATAATACCCATAAAATTAGTATGGGTCCATGTTAAGGGAGCCTCAAGTAAGAGGAGGTAGAACTCAGTGATATAAAATGTTAAACAGACATAATGGCACAGGAGAGATTGAACTGTGGAGAAGGATGGAAAGGGAGTGTAGAGAGTGAATAAAGGAAAGCTAGGTAACACTGGTGACCTTTCAAAAGACACGTGGAATAGTACTACTACGGAAAACACACAGATGTGACTCTCTCTCTCTCTCTCTCTCTCTCTCTCTCTCTCTCTCTTCCTCTGTGAGTAAAAATAGAGAAACTTTGGTAAAATCCGTGAGGTGTCTGTGTGTGTGTTTATGTATAATGGTGGATTACGATTAACATCGCTGACCAATTAAGTATAATATAAATTCTGATAATAATTTAATTACTTATTTCTACACATCGTACAGGAAAACAAACTGGTTATCACATGCAAACTTCATCCATACTGGTTAGCTTTCATAGTCCAAGAAGGCACTATGAAAACTGGTGCAGGAGAGAAGGAAATAACAACCTTACACAGCTGTGAACCTTGCGAACTATAGTAATGACTGTAGTTCACTGGCAAGACAGTCCTAGTGCCACAAACATCTTGAGAGTTAACAAGCACTTTCTGATCCTATGTAAGTACCAATCTACAAGATGGAACATATTTCTCATACGATTATCAGTCCAAGAGCCTGCGGCTGCTCAGGTCATAGGCACTAGGGAAGAAACTGTTACTGTTATTCTACTAAACAGACTTAATACTAAAGCACAAGTGACTCACTATTATCTCCATAGATTAATGCATTCCCCAACCATCGTCAGATAATAACCAAACAAAGACAACAACAAAAACAAGCAAACAAAAAACAAACAAAACATCCAAGCCTCAACCATCATCAGATA